>CAUYRH010053701.1:0-15419 GCA_963574655.1 Perodicticus potto | reverse complement strand
GGCAAAAAGTGGAAACCTAATAAACACATGTGTATGTAAAAATAAAAATAATAATAATAATAATGCAAAGACAGTAACATTCACATTGTCAAACAATAGTATGTCTATTATAGAATGCTTTAACTCTGAGGCTCAGTATGGAGTCATCAGTTAATTTCTTACTTTTTTCCAAAGTCTCAAAAAATAGACAACTAATATTTATAAATAAAAGTAAAAGATAATTTCAAAACACAGATCATGCCAAATCTTATAGACAATAGAAAAAGAAGAAATATTTCAAAGTCATTCTATTTAATCTGGACATGCCTGATATTGAAATTGGAGAAAATATATTGTTATAAAGGGAAATTACAAACATTTTTCACTTATAAATAAGGATGCAAAATCCTAAACAACATATTAACAAGTTGAATTAAAAATTAATGTTTAAGTAATGTACTTTGGTCAAAATTGAATCCAGTTTATGTGAGAATTAGTCACTATTTTCTTATCTTGTTTTATTTCCCTCACCCCCTCACCCCTTCTTTCTCTGTCTGCACTCTCCTTCCCCCCTGCCCCATTGTGTCATTAATTGTCATTAATTGTCCTCATATCAAAGTTGAATACATAGGATTCATGCTTCTCCATTCCTGTGATGTTTGACTAAGAATAACAAATAATATTTGTTTATTTAATTTTTTTTTTATTCCCTGGTATACATATACCACAGCTTATTAACCCATTCCTGAGTTGGTGGGCATTTAGGCTGTTTCCACATTTTGGCAATTGTAAATTGAGCTGCAATAAACAATGTAGTGTAAATGTCCTTGTGATGAAGGATTTTTTTTCTTCTGGGTAGATGCGTAATAATGGGATTGCAGGATCAAACAGGGGTCTAATTTGAGTTCTTTGAGGATTCTTCATACTTCCTTCCGACAAGGTTGTATTAGTTTGCAGTCCCACCAACAATGTAAAAGTGCTTCCTTCATATCCATGCCAGCACCCGCAGCTTTGAGACTATAATGTGGGCCATTCTCATTGGGGTTAGGTGATATCTCAGGGTAGTTTTGATTTGCATTTCTCTGATGATTAGGGCCAATGAGCAGTTTATTTAATTTCTTTTAGAGACAGAGTTTCTCTTTGTCACCCTCAGTAGAGTGCTGTGGCATCACAGCTCACAGCAACCTCCAGCTCTTGGGCTTAGGCGATTCTCTTGCCTCAGCCTCCTGAGTAGCTGGGACTACAGGCTCCCGCCACAACACCTGGCTATTTTTTTGTTGCAGTTTGGCTGGGGCTGGGTTCAAATCTGCCACCCTCGGTATATGGGGCCAGTGCCCTACCCACTGAGCCACAGGTGCCGCCCACATTTGTTTATGTTTGATGTTGATACAATCACCCATGGGTTTTCTTCATAAATCTTTCCCCAGGCCTGTATCATTGAGAGTTTTTCCCCCACACTTTCTTCTAGAGTTTTTATCATTTCATGTCTTATATTTAAATCTTTTATCTAGCATGAGTCAATTTTTCTAAATGGTAAGAAGTCTTTTACGCATACATGGCTAACCAGTTCCCAGCAAATAGGGACTTTTTCCCCCATTCTTCTGTTTGGTTTATCAAAGATCAGATGGCAACATGAGGGTGTTTCCACTGTCACACTATTAGTTTCAAAAATGTTACCTTAAAAATAACTTGAAGGTCCACCTGATAAACTGCTGAGAAACAAACCTTATTTCCTGATCTATCACTTTAATTTGCCTTGTATGTCCATTTATATTTCATATGTCCAAAAGTCCAAGTGCATTTTGAAAGGGAACACAGAAAATCCCCCAAAGAAATGTGAAAATCAGATTAATTCAATTGCAGATACTGTGAAAGTGAAAATCAACTCAATCTTGCTCAGCGTTGGGTATTAAGAGGGAAATCTGCTCACCCCAAGAGCGCTGACCTTGAACAACATCTATTTCCAATGTGGTGTGGGCCCTCTGTATAACCTATGTCCTAACAGTCTGAAATTCTCCAATGCCAAGGAATTGATTCCACCAGCAAAGACCACTCAACTTCAGAGAACTTCACCAAAGAACTAATATGCTTTTCAGACCATAAAACCTGCACTCGTGCCCCAAACGGGGCTTAGCCTGGGGCTGCACCAGGCGGATGCAGCGGGAGGCCTGGCTTGCTCTCCGCTGCCGAGGCTGATGGAGCACCCAGCGCGTCCTACAGAGCCCAATGCTTGCACTGAACCCATTTGCGCAAATGATTTTTTTTCCTTTCTAAAAGTCCTGTTTGGTTTTGTAAAAATATATCGATCTTATAGCAAATTTTTCTTTCATTTCCTGAATTGATTTTCTGGTTTCCTTGAGTTGGTTTTCCATTTTATCTTGGAGCTCATTGACTTTCTTTACAATCCATATTTGGAATTCATTGTCTATCATTTCAGTATTTTCAGTTTTGTAGGGACCTCTAGCTGGTGTGTCCTTTCACTGATTTTTTCAACCTTCTGGAGTTCTCACACTGATCCCTTGTCATGTAGAGCAGCTGTCACTTGTTGTTTTTAGATTTTCTTTTGTTTAGATGGGAGGGTTTTTTTCCCCCTCACAAGTAAGAATGTGTCTGTAGCATATGTTTAATAAGAGTCTTTCACCTTGTTTGGTTTTGATGGCAGTCTAGGTTCTGGACGGACACCTTGGTCATAGATATTTTCAGTGTGGTGGTTTATTCAACTGTTAGTTTTTTGTAGGCTGAAGCAACAGTGTACTATATGTGTGGGCAGATTCCCTGTGGCTTGTTGGTGGACGAGGATGGAGTTCCTTGAAATCTGTTCTCCTTTCCTAGCACCGTGATCTCCTTAAAGATGTGAATTGTGGGCTGGGCGTGGTGGCGCAGGTCTGTAATCCCAGCGCTGTGGGAGGCCGAGGCGGGTGGATTTCCAGTGCTTACGGTTCGAGACCAGCATGAGTGAGCCAGGGAAAAGACCCCGTCTCTACCGCCAGGAAAGAACACCGCCGGGCGTTGTGGCGAGCGCCTGTAATCCCAGCTACTTGGGAGGCAACTGGCCTGCGCATCGTTACAAGGAAGGACAATGGAAAAACAAAAACAACAAAAACAACAAGGAAAATAAGAGTGCAAGCCAACTGAAATAAAAGCAAAAAAAAAAAAAAAGATGTGAATTGTGTTGACACACCCAGTTTAATCTCTGAGACAGTAGGTCGTGTACCTGCATGAATGAGTCTGTAAATGCTGTAAAGGGGCAGCACAAGCTGTCCTCCCTGCCAATAGGTGGTGCTGGCCAAAAAGAGCCAGCTGCAGTGTTGTTCTGTAGGACCAGCTCTAGGCCCTCAGGAGAAGCCCTGGAATACCCCAGGCAGCAGGTGGGGCCCTGGATCTCCCAGGAGCCTCCTTATTCTCCACCATAGTAGAGGTGGATGGGGGAGGGAGACCAAGTGGAAGTGGGTTAGTGAGCCGGTGTTCAGACTCCACAAAGGCAAGCACAAGAACCTGTCATGGCAGGGGTTGAGTTTTCCTTCCCAAGCCACTGAGGAAAGCCACCAGGGCAGGGCTAAAGTGATCCAAATATGCCAGAAGGTCTGCTTGTGTGGAGGGGTGCTGTGTGCTGTATGGGGATGCTGTCTGGGATTCATGGACTCACTGTCTAGATCAAGTTTCATTCTTCTCCCCCTCCCTTGCTCTGCATTCTCCTTCCAGCATCCGGCTATAAGCAGCAGCCCAAATCAGAAGAGCTTCCCCGGAATGGTGCTGAGGGCTGGGAGCTTCCCTGTCCAGGGTGCTGCCCAGACTTACTGTGGGGAGGGGAGGTCCTGGAGTGCAAGGTGGCTTGGACCAGCACTGCACTCTCCTTTCGGTTCTGGGTTCCTTTGCCTCCCCAAACCAGTTCACAGATCTCCCCTCCATGCCCCAAGCAACACAATCAAGTCCTAGGGACACAGGATCCAGCCTGCAGGCCTGTCCCCTGATCCCCCAAGTTCAACCCCTGCCTGGTCAGACAGAAGCATGCAGGTCCTGAGCTGCCCACAGACAGCTCTGGCGGGCATAAGGCCCTTCTGCTATGGGGTGTGCCCTGTTCTGCTGGGTGAGCAGCCAGGTGAGCAGCACTGGGGAGGGCCAGCAGACAGAGAGCGCACAGCACAAGCACCCCTTGGTCTGCTGCAGGTCTTTGAGAGGAAAGTTTTGAGCCTCACCCTCTGTGGAAATCTTGGTGTGGTGGGCATGACAACAGAGGGGAAGCAGTCACTCATGAGAGTCCTAGCTCAGTCATCCCTTGGGACACACCCCTGGGGACTATGATGGCTGCATTGGCAGCTGTGGGCAGGGGAGGGGAAAGAGAGGATAAAAATATTAATGGAAGACATCTGGCACACTGGTCTCCTTTGCCCCACCCCCAGGAAGGCAGCCCACCCAGAATGTCCAAGCTCTGGAGTGCCACAGTTTCCCTGGGACAGACAGTTTCTGCTGTGGCTGCTGCAGCATGGGCAGGAGTTGGAAATAAATGTATGGGGATGGGCCTGTGACATGAAAACTGAAGGCTGCAGTTCCCTGGGGGAGACAAAGGCACACAATGGGTGCAGAAGCAGTCTGGCTCTGCTGCCTTGGCCCAGGTCTGTGGGGACTAGGAGCAACCCCAGGGAGCTGGCAGCCTGGTGCTTTGCTCTCAAGAAGCCCCCCAGTAAATTGGGGGCAATAGCTTTTGGGTTCATGAGGGTAGAGAAGCTCTCCAGCAACTTGGGACTTTGTAGTCTGCTAGAGGTGTTCAGGGAGGAGAAACAAAATCCCCCCCTACCCTTTCCTCCAGGGCTCCATTTCTTGGGGACTGATCTTGCCAAAATCTTCCTCTTTATTCTGCTTCGCAACTTCTTCCTGTGGAATCTCTGGGAGGTTCTAGCACGCACTTTCCCTTAGAGTTGCACTTGGGTTTTGTTTTTGTTCCTTTCATCTAATTTTTTTTTTCTTTCTGAGATGATGTGGCAACTGATGGCTCTAGCCAGCCAAAATCCAAATCTTTTGACAACTATCTCTTATCAGGTGCATATAAATAAAGAATATAGACAGAAGAAGGCCCTGGCATATCATTTCTAGAGGTCTGAAGGCAAAACAGCTAATGAAACCAGTTATTTCAATGTCGCTAGGAAAGACCCTGTCTGTGCCTAATATATCACCCTACCTGCCATTATTCCTGAAATTCCATTTTATGTAGGGAACAACTTTGAATTGCATAATAAAACATACAAGCGATGTTGTTTTAATCATTAAAACCACACAATAGTTTATATCTATCTTGTGTATATCAAAACCTTATTGTTAATAAATGAGTAATAGTGTAAAATATATTAACGTAATAATAATATTTGCCTAACAAATCAGAATATAAGAAGGGATTGCTGAGGTAGGGAATGAAATGGTACATGGTCGATGCCTTAATTATCAAAATCAAACTTCACTTTTCTCACAATTTTCCAAGAGCCAACAGGAGCCCTTCCTGGGACATCACAGCTAGGCATGGAGCACAGCTCAACCATGAGCTGCTGGAGAAACAAGGAGCTAAACACATCAAAGGCAAGAACTACTTTGCTGCTTTCAGGAAACACCAGTGCCGTCCCAGATCCACATCAGACTAGATCTATGGCCACTAAGAAAGTAGTCCCCATGGGGCCCCTGGAGGAGAGTCAGAAAGACATTTTGATGTTCTATCTCCTTCTTTCTTCCTAATCTCTGAGGGCTTTCAGGAAAAAAAAAATTGCCTTTGTAAAGACATGTTTTATAAGAGTGAATAAAAGGAGCCATGTACAAATTTTCCATTTATGCCTGTATTCTGTAGGAACAATACTCTGCTACTACCTGAAGTGCTTTGAACATAATTTCTCTTTATATTAGGAGTTAAAAATATAAAGGCTACCTGGACTATACAAACTTCATGAAAATCTATATATTTAAGTTCAGAATGGCTTTTCTTTCATTCCCATGTAATGTTTGAAAATCATGTTGATGCATTTTATGAGGAATCACGCTGGCTCAAAGTGGAGTCACAGAAACAATTTAAACACAAAATCTTATTTTTTAAGTTCTTGGCTTTAATATATACCAACAGGGTGGGAACTGTTATTTTCTCCCCATCTGTCATCAGCACTGTGCAAAGCAATGGAGGATGACTATTCCTGAAAAGTGGACTTGGTGGTTGTCATACTTTCTCTGTCATATCAAAGCTTTCTCTCTTTTGCAAGAACCAATTTTTTCTGCCTTTACTTTGCCCCTGCCACTATATGGAACGCTTGGAAGCACTGATCAATTAGGGCAATTGTCTTAATGAGAAAGATTGATTTTGTTGTGTTTGCAAGACCTTTGTCTTTTCTTGACCACATTCTCCCCTAGGAAGCAGAATGCTGAGTTGTTTTTCAGAGTCTATAACTGGCTTGAAATTTCCCTGGGAACTGCAGCCCTACCAAAATGCTTTACGGCAAATTACTGCTTCCACCTTGCCTCAGATATACATATACAACAAGGCACGGACGTACGTATATACTGGATTTCAATTTGCTCTACTTTACATTTATTCCTTCCTTCTCATGTCCCAGATATGCCATCAAAGCACCCTTTTCCTACATTGGATGTACTTTTCTAACCTAAAGGTCAAAACCCACTGATGAAATGAGCTCTGTCTCATTTGCCCCAGTGGTCACAGGAACCAATTAACATACGAGAACACCAGCTGGCAAGAATTAACATGGAGTACAGATAAGGACTGAAGGACCACAGAATTAACCAAGTAAAGGTCAACACCAGAGGGTAGCAAAAAACCAGACATCAATAACTGTTTACCAGTGAGCTAATTGATACTGTAATTTACTAAGTAGCAATTTGCTATTAGTATTAGTATTGCTAAGTATTGCTAAGTAGCAATACTGTAATTTACTAAGTAGCAATTTTCTAAGATGATACTCATAATAAATTCCTACTGGTAGAATATAAGCTATTATGGGAGACAATAAGACTTTTTTGTTTTTATACCCATGAGATTACATCATGTAGTTGATAGTTTCTCTTTGTCTAAAGGCAAGTTTGAAATTCTGTTTGTCTATGTATATCATATAATTGTAAAAAAATATTGAAGCTAAACGAGGTACAATCTCATTGTGGTTTCTTATTTGATATTGGTCAAGAAGATGCTAAGATTAAAGGACTCTGGGATAGATTTGCACAGCAACAGTCTTCAACTTTCTTGTTGTTCCATTGAACCTGACAGAGATGGAGACAGGGAGTAACACTCGCTTTTAATTAATCAAAAGCTTATCCGGAAGACTAACCCCCAACTGGTTCATTAAAGGCAAATTGATTTTTTCCAGAAACCTTAGTTTTCCCTTCCATTATCAAGCAGGAGAAGAGTAAATGAGATTAAAAATGTTAAGAGTAAAGAAAGAAAGCAAGAATAAATAATCCACAAAAATAATAGGATCTTTGGGAGAAAATATTCTTTTACATAGACATTCAGAAGGAGTGTAAAATAAATATCTGAGAATTGAGATGTGTGAGACGTGCACACTGAGATTAGCATGGATGTTTCAGTAAACATCAGGATTTATTACGCCTTTGGAAACTATTGACTAGAGTGAAAGTCAATATATCTTGATGTTTACCACAAGAAAATCAATAATTGCTTAATAATTTACCAAGACTCATGGAATTTAATGTATCTGATGGCTGTGAAGTAAAGTGAAACTGTTACACTTTCTTCCACACTTACTTGATAAAGGATACAATAGCAACACCAGACATTTAGAACCATAACTCATACATGCCTTCACGCCCTCCCTAGTGAATGAAGCAAATGAAGCATCACCTTTCCTAGAACTATAGATGATGACTCTGAAATATGAGCAAGGAGAAAAGAGTAAGAGGAAGGAACCTCAGGGAAGATGGCACTCATTAGAAAACTGATTCAGTGCCACAGATGATGTGGGCATCTGTGCCTGTGAATTACGTAGCAGCCCGTTCCTCATAAACAGACTTTCATCCACATTGGCAGGCCCCCAAATAGCCTTATGTTGGTTGTTGTTCCTCCTTTCCTAGTTTCTCCCTTATTTCCAAAGATTAATAATTGCAGGTTATCCAAATGTCTTGATGACCTAAATTCCAATCCAAAGGGGCATTAGTGATAGACTTAAGGAAAAAATGCTAGCATACTTTCTATCCTTCTTGGGGATCACTGTAATATTCATTTCCACTCAAGAAAGGCAGAAGTAAAAAGATGACCAACCTTGTACCATGCAGATACAATGATTCATGAACTGTCCATAAATCAGAAGCTAGGCCAGTATGGCCAGTCATTAAAATCATTCAGGTTAAATGCAAAACTGAAAAGCACTATAGACTGACTTGTGGGGATGTGTGTATGAATCGTCTCATCAATATGGAGAATGGTGTTTCCCACTTCTTCTAAATAGCATGAATAAGTCAAACTCTGGAAGCAGAAACAGAGGTCAGAGCAGTCAACAGAGTAAGCAAAAAAAAACAAAAAAACTCCCTTTAGAATAAATTTATAATGACAAATTTCTCTAGAAAATTGCTAAAGTACCTTTTGCTGAAACTACAGGGAAAAAAGATCTGGTTCCCATCTTCTAGGAGATACACAGAGAAATAATAAATGAGCAAATGCCAGCTCCAGAGGGGAATGGCTGATAATATTTCCTTGAAGAAAACAGAGGTGAGTTATTCTTTCCAGACCTTGCCCGTAAACAAGTCAGGGCAGAGAAACTCTAAAAATCTCAAGTTTACTGAATTTAAGTGAAAGAAAAAGGAGAGAAAAAAGAGTTATAAGTACAAAATTAAAGACTGTAAGCAAAATAGCCATAAGTAACCCATATTTACCAATTATTGAAGTGATTGGTTTAGCAAGATGATCGTATATTGCCTGCATTCATGCCAAGGATCATCAGTGATGATTAAACTTTTCAAATTTATCATAATTAATGTGTTTCAAAAAGTTCGTTCATGAATTATCATATTTCAGCTCCATAAAAAACTTTTAAATGGCTTCCTGTGTGATGGTTAATTTTATATGTCAACTTGACTGAGACCAGAGATGCCCAGATAACTGGTAAGACACTGTTTCTGAGTGTCCCATGAAGGTTATTTCTGAAAGAGATTAGCATTTGAAGCAGGAGACCGAGTAGAGAAGATTAACGTGGGTGGGCCCAAATAGAACCAATGAAAACAATGAAAGGCTATTTTTTTTCAATCAGATCCTAAGAACCCAGTTAAGTATTTGCTTTTGCACGTTTTCTAGCACAAGCTAACCAAATTAAAAGTCAATTAGACAAAATTATTCATTCAAATGTCCACATTCAATGTTGCTATCTTAAATTTCACATTCATAGAGCATCATTTTTTTTTTTTTTTTTGTAGAGACAGAGTCTCACTTTATCACCCTCAGTAGAGTGCTGTGGCATCACAGCTCACAGCAACCTCCAACTCTTGGGCTTGGGTGATTCTCTTGCCTCAGCCTCCTGAGTAGCTGGAACTACAGGTGCCTACCACAACACTTGGCTATTTTTTTGGTGCAGTTTGGCCAGACATAGAGCATCATTTTATACCAGGTGCCCTATCCATTAGGGATATAAAGAAAAATGAGGAAGTCTTACATTTCTGATAACCAGATGGGGAAATGCCCCTTAATTGACCAAACCCCAACGAGTAAAATGATCTAAAGCTGTGTTTCTAAAAGTGGGGTAGTCTATTGACTCCCTAGGATCAGCTGGGGGGCTTGTAAACATGAAGATTCCTGAGTCCTAGCCCAGCACTTTTGAACCAGGATTCTAATGTTGGAACCAAGCATCCAAGCACTTTTTTTGTAATGTATAATATTAGGAATCACTGAATTATAAGATTAAAATGATGAGTGTACAAATAAGATCAGGCCCTACGACAGAACCCTCTACACATTACAACCAGGAACAGGCAAGTACAGATCAAAAGAAGAAACAAAACCAAAAGTTTTCAGCTTTGCCAAACAATGAAAATAAAAAACAAAACATTAAGTCCTGTCACATTCCCATGAATGAACTCTCCAGTGGCCAGTAAAGTGGGAGATAAACACATAAATGTGTGTAGAAGATGACAGTGGGGAAGTCGGAATGGACCCATAATACAGAATGGTTACCCCGGGCTGACAGCAGTAAAAGGGAACTGCACCATGTCAGATGCAGAGGGTGCTCCTTCAACAGAACCCCACAGTTCTCAGCTGGTCATGTGCCCTGTATTTGGAAGACTGCTTCTCATGAGGTTAAATGAATAAATGTGAAAAGGAAAAAAAAAAAAAAGCAATACCACTGTGAGAAGTGAAAACCCGAAAAGCTTGAGAAACATGTTTTCTAAAGGAATTGTAGACCTAGAACATGTGATCAAGTCTGTTTCTGCGGTCTCCAGCATCTCATTCTAGCAAGATTAAATTTCATTCTGGTTTAAATCCCTCCCAGGAAGGTTTTGCAAAACTTCTTAATAACTTCTAACATAGATATACTTGACCCTAAAAAGCTAGGAAACAAACAAATAAAATCCATGTTTTAAAAATCATATTACTAAAATTTTCTTTAATTTTTATGATATATTAGACTGGGTTATTTTAAATAGTGAACATGATTGTGCATTTTAAATACTATTTCTTCTACAAGACTTAATTTTACACTTGCTTGTTTGTGAATGTATCTATTGAACAAAGAGAGGTAAGCTTGCAGCTCTTGTCCAAAGGATCCTTCATCTTGTAATTTTTGAAACATGTCAAATATGGTAAAATGACAACACACATATGTATACTTACAATATGCAACATATATAATGTATGTATACAAAACATATGTATATGTACTTATATATATACTATACTATGTATACGTATATATATTTATTTAATCAGTGAACTTGTATTTAGGGCTCTCTAATATAAAAAGCAATGGTCTGGAATGGAAAGAATGGGCTTGCTTTATCACTCTTCCACTTATTAATTTGTATGTCCATAAGCATTTTACTAAACCACCTTGGGCCTTGTTTGTCCCTTTACGAGCGTAAGTATGCTATCATTCTCATCACAGCATCATTATTAACATGTTTAACAGGGTTTCTAGATCAACATATCAAATTTAAACTACAACACAGAACTTTCCTCCCCTGAAATTTTGCAAGTGAGCCAAAAAGAGCTACAGCAACTCACAGAAGGAAAAGGAATTAACTAGGGATGTTAATTTTTTGAAGGAACTGAAGTTACTGGAACATGACCTTGGAGTGGGAAGGGGGCATAGCACAGCTTAATCCCTAGTCATCCCCCAGCTGCTGGATCCCACTGTATCCCAGAAGGAATCCCACTGAGTTCGCCAAGTCCCAAACTGCTTCCAGACCTGAACAGAAGCAGACTGAATATGTATCATATCTCCTATCTTTTTTCCTCTTTTAATAGAAGAGCGACGCGCTGGCTGCGGGTTAAAGCAGACAATGCGTGTAACTGCCAAGAATGAAGGCCCCAGGGCTAGACCTGTGTTCAACAGCTAGCTGAAGCTCAAGGCCCCCCCCCACGCCCCCCACCCCTCTGAGGAAAGACGTGATTCCTAGCCCCGTGTATTGAACATATTTTTTAATAAAACCCTAAAGGCACAACAGATTCAGAGTATCCTCTGCTGACCTTTGTTCTTATTCTCTTCTTTCCCTTTAGACTACTTAAAAATGGGTAGAAGACAAAAAGCATGGCTTTCAAACTGTAGCTTGAAGAGGAAAACAAACTCTCCTCACCTGTGACGGGTGAGAATTAAGAAGTTAGCTGGTTCTATATCAGCTCCAACAGAAGGTCAGCACAGAACTGCCCACTCATGAGCAAGATGAAAACAGCACAGCAACCATGCCGACGAGAGTCAGCGAAAGGGTGGGAGTAGGCAAGGGGAGAGGAATATCAGAAAGACCAGCCGCCAAACACAGAAGGAAAAATCACCCCACGAGCAGAGGAAACTCGCTCTACTATTGTGTCACGAATGCAGCAAGATGATAAAAGGATAGAATGAGAGGAAAAGGGAGATTGCATAACTGGGCCAGTAAATTGGTGCTCAAATCAACATCACTTCTTAGCCAAAAAATATATTATAACTAGCAAGGAGCTGAATAGAGATCTCTAGAGAGCAAACTATAGACACGTGGAAAGTTGAGAATGAATACAGTGAAGGTAGATAAAAAACAAGGACAAAAACATTTGGGGCTGGGGAGGGGGCTTCAGGAGGCGTCTGATATGTGCCTCTTCCACAAAGAAGAGCCAAAATAGTGAGCAGATAATCATACATCAAATACATCACCCGAGAAAAAACACTGGAATTCAGCAGAGAAGGGACAGGAAACACCTAAAGCAGTGGTTCTCAACCTGTGGGTCGCAACCCACAGGAACTGTATTCAACTGCAGCATTAGGAAGGTTGAGAACCACTGATCTAAAGCAAGGAAGGCAGGAGAAGTGAGGCAGCCTACTCAGCCAGGATCAGCTGGAAGGCCAGAGATGTTCCCCAGTGCAGGGAACAGGTGAGTCAGGGACCCACAGAGCTAGACTCCGCATCTCAGCTATGAGAAAGCCCTTACACCTTTATAGGACCAAAGAGTAACGTAGGGAGATGCCTGGAGACCACCAAGAAGGGAGGCCACACTGGGTCCCACCTCCATATTCCCCCAGCTCTAAACAGCTACAGCAAAGCCCCATGTTGAGAGCCTATCCCCCCCAGACATCCCTGGAGCCCCATCAATATTCCCCTCCCACAGCCACTGCCACAGCTGGCTGCTGGGCTGGCACTGCCTCCAAGGCTTAAGCAAACCCTGCTGCCCCTACCAATGAAACCATCACACATTTTTACACATTCTAAGGATACTCCCTGAGGACAACCACCCCAGCCCTTGCAGCAGCCAAAACCAAAGCAAGAACCTAGTGCACACTCCACAGCTGTTTGCATCTGGCATTTCACTAAAAGCAACCCAGCCTTCCCAGTAGCTTGGGCCACCAGCAAGAATTCCAGCTGGGGCATGGAGATTACTCTGCTTCTGCCTACCACAACCAGCTCCTTGTGCATGTGGGGAATCGGTGGGGAATCGGTGGCCTCGAGGCCACATGTGGTCCTCCAGGTCCTCAAGTTGGACCCCTCTACCAAATCCAAACTTTACAGAACAAATCGTTTATTAAAAGAATTTGTTTCGTAAAATTTGGAAGACCATTCAAAAGACCATACAAGGACCCAGAAGGCCATATGTGGCTTCAAGGCTGCAAGTTCCCCACCCCCATAATCCAACATTAAAGGCACTTGACCACTCCTTCTGGGGACCTGAGGTCAACCAAACCTGCCACTACCATTCCACAGTGGATACCCACCAGCTCAACACAGCCACTGCAAACACCAACTAGACGGCTTGAGACCCAGAGATTAGTCCAGTCCTGCAGCTGCCACTGCCATAGCCACTGCCACTCCTGCTCACAAGGGGCCCAAGAATCCACCTGCCCACTGCTGCCACTACCACCACCCAAGCAAGCTGCCTGGAGGACCAAGATTTGGCCCACATTGACCAGCTTCGACCACCCTGGTCGAAGGCCCAAGGGCAGGAGCACTGGGAGTACCGACCGATAGCAAAACTTCACCATAGCATCTGCTAACGATTGTACCCTAAGCCACTGAGGAAAATCACAGACTTCACTGATGCTATTTACAGCTGAAGAAATGGTACAAAAACTACATAACTGCATCCACCCAGAATCAAAGCCAAAGGGCTCTACCCAACCAACACCATAGAAACATGTTCAGGAAAAAGTTGTCCCCTATGAAAGTAAATTCAAAAAAATTGAAAGAAATGACAGTTATACCAGATGCAGAAAGGTCAACATAAGGACATAAGAAACATGAAAAAGGAAGGAAATTTGACACCTCCAAAGAAATACAATAATCTCCAGCAACAATGATGCCAGCCATCATTTATGTTATTTATCCGAAATAACCATTACATATAGGGTGCTGCCGGATAGGCCCTAGCAGGGTGGGGTGAGCCCATGTGCAGCCATCTGGAGGTGTGATTCACATACAAGGCCTTCCCTTATAGACAAAGTTAAGAAACTGGCACTCCAAGGAACATGGGGCCAGACAAGGACCCAGTATACACATGCCCAGATTGGCCAATTCAAAAGGGTACTTGTCACCCAGTAATACTTTTAAAAAAAATTAGTAATACATCTTTCTTAATACATTTGTGGTGTTCCCCTAGAAAAAATAAGACAGACATGGTTTCTGTCTTTTGAGATATTATCTATTCTCATCGTCTTGTGATGTGACAAAAAGGTCATTTAACTAAGCTGAGCTTATAGTTCCAGATATTAGATTATCTATAGATTAAATAAGAAAAAAGACATGTGATAATTTAAACAGATGCCACATATACATCTAATAAAATATAATAGCCTATAAAATATTTTTAAAGTGAAAACAGAATTATACCTAATTGTTTACATTAAATTGCAAATTGAAACATATGTAGCATCCATTTTAAATACAAGAAAATAGTAAGGATTCCTATTAGCAGTCTTGTGCTGGTCAGAGAACTTTTGGTTCTGAGCAACAGAAACCCACTAGAGATAGACCACAGAAGGGAAGATTTATTAAAGTGGGTCCTAAAACCTAAAGATAAAACTGCTGCCTTCCCACAGAAGTTGAAAGATACCGAGCGGCTCTGTCTGATACTGAATGTTCTCTTGGATCAGTTTCTGTGGGTTGGGGTGGGGAGGGTGTGGGCACTGTATGTACATATGTGAACTCAGCCTCAACAGCGCATGACCTTTTAGCACTGGTCTAACACCTTCTGACTCCCAGCATTTGCTGATTACTGACTGGCCAATGAATTGGCTTTCCCTGAGTCATGTGCCTATTTTAATCCAATCAACTAAGGTTGATCAATGTTCATATAAAGCTTAGTTAGCATGAAGAACAGTTAGGAAGGGAGATTGGACAAAACAGGCAAATTAATTGATGTCTCATCTACAGTTGTTTTTCTAATATAACAATAAATACTATTAAGACTCAAATAAGATATAAAAAGAATATTGAAACCTGAAAAATCATTCCGTGCAATTAGAATAATTGCATTACTAAAACAGCCAAATGAATCTTCTATTAAAGATAAATTACCAATTAGAAATAATAAAATAATACTGAAATGAAAAGATGGGACATTCAAAAGGTTCATGGAGGTCTTCTATAAAAAGTACTTAAAGCATAATAATGAGAGAATATTCTCTTTTCTCTTTTTGTTTTTGAGACAGAGCCTCAAGCTGTCACCCTGAATAGAGTGCCGGGGCATCACAGCTCACAGCAACCTCCAATTCCTGGGCTCAAGCGAGTCTCCTGCCTCTGCCTCCCAAGTAGCTGGGACTACAGGCGCC
>CAUYRH010053700.1:0-34691 GCA_963574655.1 Perodicticus potto | reverse complement strand
GGAGGCAAGAGACTCACTTGAGCCCAGGAATTGGAGGTTGCTGTGAGCTGTGATGTCACGGCACTCTATCCAGGGTGACAGCTTGAGGCTCTGTCTCAAAAAAAAAAGAAACAGGCATCATTGTTTTTCAAAATGTGCTTCTTGGGCCACCCACAGTACTCATTAAAATACAGATTCCCAGGCTTCATCCTGCCCCTGCTTGCTCAGAACCTTTTTTATGGTGGAGCCCAAGAATCTACCTTTTGACAGGCTCCCCAGGTGTTTCCAGTACACCTGAAAAGGTGAGAAGCAGTGCTAGGGGGCATGGTTGGGGCATGAAGGAGAAGAGGATGGCAGGTTCTTCTTGAGCAGAAGGGACAAGGTCATAGACTTGGGGAGGTCTAATTAGATTTCACTTTGGTCATTTCAGCCTGTATGGCTTTTCCAGGATCACCTCCTGAAAATGTAAGACCCAAGAAACAGAATCATTTTAAAAAATGTTGAGGCTTGAAGTTTCTTTGGTATTATCAACCAAACCAAGACCATGAAAGATTTAAAATTCAGTAGCAGTGTTCCTGAAAGCAATACAAGCAGTTTAGCAGAGAACAAGGATCTTTACCCTCAAGGACATCTAACCCCCAAGGGAACACCCTAAAAAAGAGAAGACTTGGTCCCCACCCCTAGAGAGTTTGATTTTGTAGTTTTGGAGTAAGGCCCTGGAATCTATATCGTTTCTAAGTGCTCTAGATGACTGTAATGCCCCCTCTCCAATCTGAGAGCTCAGACCTTGGTGTTCCATACCTGAGGCCCAGTTCTGGCTCTGCTGCCCAGTTCTGGTTCTGCTGCCCATTTAGCCATATGATTTTGGGCAAATTGCCTCGTCTTTGGTTTCCTAGTCTGCAAAATGGAGACAGGAGCAGTTCTTTTTAGCATTCCCTTGAGGGTTCAATGTGATGACAGCATGAAAGAAAGATTTATCTGGGGCAGCACCTGTGGCTTAGTGAGTAGGGCGCCAGTCCCATATACCGCGGGTGGTGGGTTTGGTATATGGGACTGGCGCCCTACTCACGACCTGGCTTGGAGTGTCACTCTGCCCGTCATCCAGGGCAGAGTGATACTCCAAGCCAGGTCAGGCTCATGTCAGAATGTTCAGAGTCCCCTGTGGTCCCAGCTACTAGGGAGGCTGAGGCAAGAGAATCACCTAAGCCCAAGAGCTGGAGGTTGCAACAAAAATAGCTAGGTGCGGCTCAGCGCCTATGGCTCAACAGGCTAAGGCTCCAGCCACGTACACCTGAGCTGGCGGGTTCGAATCCAGCCGGGGCCTGCCAAACAACAATGACGGCTGCAACCAAAAATGGCCAGGTGTTGTGGCAGGCGCCTGTAGTCCCAGCTACTTGGGAGGCAGAGGCAGGAGACTTGCTCTAGCCCAGGAATTGGAGGTTGCTGTGAGCTGTGATGCTACAGCACTCTATCCAGGGTGACAGCTTGAGGCTCTGTCTCAAAAAAAAAAAAAAAAAAAAATAGCTAGGTGCCTATGGTCCCAGCTACTAGCATCGCCTAAGCCCAGGAGTGGAAGGTTGCCATAAGCTGTCATGCCACGGCACTCTACTGAGGGTGACAAAGTGAGAGTCTGTCTCTAAAGAAAAGGTTTATCTGTACTAAGTGGCACTAAGCATTCATTATATGTTAGCTCTTCATTATTGTCACCATCTTGATTCTTGAGGTTTTTTCCTTTAAAGCAAAGGCTAATCCTAATATATGAAATTGAAATTTTTCTTTTCAAGCTGTTAGAGTTCATAGTCAATGCCTTTTCTTGACTTTTTTGGCCCATCTGTTTCATGAATTCTACCTACATGAGCAACAGGCATTATATATGAGAGTGGTTTCTAGGTCAGTGTTGTTTTTAGAGTCATTTAGCATGATGGAAAGTGAGGGATTACTTGGATTTCCAAAGTTGCTATTCCTTCAGGCATAGCACCTCATTCTATCACAGGCCTAAAGCTGCCCTGTGGTCATCATTGCTATCTGTGCCATCACCACTACCCTGGTACTTCCTACCCATCAGCAGCCTGGGGGCTGAGGGCACATTTTTCTCTGGTCCTTTGGCCTGGCAGAGCCTAGTGATCCAGGGCTTTTTGTGTCAGGAAGATGCCAGAATCCCTCACTGATCTTGCCTTCCACACAAATCCATCCTCCCAGTGAACTGCATGGCTGGTTCAGGCAGGGGAGGTCATGATCACAACCTGCTCCCTCTCCCCCCACCTCAGGGCTTCTTTCGCCGCACAATCCAGAAGAACCTCCATCCCACCTATTCCTGCAAATATGACAGCTGCTGTGTCATTGACAAGATCACTCGCAATCAGTGCCAGCTGTGCCGCTTCAAGAAGTGCATCGCCGTGGGCATGGCCATGGACTGTAAGGGGCCTGGGTGGGGGGAGTAGAACCAGGTGTCTAGGGGTGAGGGTGGGGATGGCATTTTCCTTCCAGAATACCCACAGTTATTCAGGGCCCTCAGGACAGAGTGATACTCCAAGCCGGGTCAGGCTCCTGTCCAGAATGTTCAGAGTCTTGGTCCCTGGGAAAACAAAACTTTCCTCTTTGGGTCCTGCACGTAGGGTCCCATAGCTATCACCATATGAGGGCCTTAGAGAAGGAGTTCTTGGGCAGAAAGAACTCCTTGGTCACTTACCCTAACACGTTGTTCCTGCCTACTGGAAAGGTACCCCATGTTTGGATAAGAGAGGGCATATTTCATTAGCTAGGGACTGTGCGGCTGGATTGTCTAGTCACTAGTATACCATAACCCATTAGGCCAGAGTCTGATACTCATCTGAAAAAGCCCAAATTGTTGTTGGTCCCAAGCATTGATCATGATCCGGGTTGTGCCACCCAACTGCTAAGTGATTTAGAAACTCACTTAACCTCTCTGGTCCTCAGTTTCCCCAACTGGTACGCTAGGAAGAGTAGTTTCTGAAAGGATTGTAGAGAGGGGTGGAGGGTGCCATGCAAAGAGCTTTGCGTCCCTCTGTTAACAGTGGTTCTAGATGATTCTAAGCGGGTGGCCAAGCGCAAGCTGATTGAGCAGAACCGGGAGCGGCGGCGGAAGGAAGAGATGATTCGATCACTGCAGCAGCGACCAGAGCCCACTCCTGAAGAGTGGGATCTGATCCACGTTGCCACGGAGGCCCATCGCAGCACCAATGCCCAGGGCAGCCATTGGAAGCAGAGGCGGAAATTCCTGGTAAGGAGAGAGGGTATGGGGAGGGCGGCAGTCAAGTGGCAGGGAGACAAGAGAGAGAGCTAGGGTCTTGCCTCCTCCAGGAAACTTTCTTAGTTTAATCCAACCCAAACTGACCTTCTTCATACCTTGGCAGTCCTGACTTTGTATACTGGTGAATGTGGCTTTGCTCTCTGTGTCCTGCCTGTTCCATCCGATCAGGAGCTTCATGAGGACAGGGCCTTGCCTTCCTCACAAAGTTTCCAGTGAGCAGGGGCAAGCTCTCTTTTTCCTGCCCACAGTGATCAAGGTGGTAAAACCAGTTGCCATATTTTACCAGATTAGTTTGGGAGGAGATGGACAGTTGATTGTATGTGATGGGGCTCCTGGTGCCTGATGGAATGGGACCATGCACTGCTCAAAGTGTGGTCTCCCAACGCCAAACAGATCTGTGTGTAATGGTCAGGAGTTGAACTGCCTGGATTCAAACCCTGGTTCTACTACTTCCTTGTCATGTGACTTTGATTCTATCTATTACTTAGCTGCACTATGAATCCGTTTCCATATCTATGAAATGGTGGTAATTATAGCATCTTCCTTTTAGGGTTGTGGTGAGGTTGAAATGAGATATGTAAAACATGTAGCCTAATGCCTGATCACATATTAAGTATGTGGTAATTATAGCTGCTATTGTTATTACCATTGTTGTTATTAGCAGACTGAGAGCTCTGACTCTGGTCTATCCTTTGCCCCAAGGTGAAGGGAAAGCCTTAGGGCAGGGGCTTTCTTCCTGGTGGCCCCTCTTCCCCAGGCTGCCTTGGAGCTCCCCCTGGTGGGCAGGCAGCCCCAGTCAGAGGGTGAAATGGGCCTGCAGCTCCAGCTAATCGCCCCCCTTCCTCTAGCCGGATGACATTGGCCAGTCACCCATCGTCTCCATGCCGGACGGAGACAAGGTGGACCTAGAGGCCTTCAGTGAATTTACCAAGATCATCACCCCGGCCATCACTCGTGTGGTGGACTTTGCCAAAAAACTGCCCATGTTCTCCGAGGTGAGCAGCAGATGGGAGGAGAGACATGGTGCCATGCTGGAGGGAAACTCGGGGTGGCTTCCATCTGAGGTCCTCTGGAGAAGGGAACAGTTCCTGTAGATCAGCATACACACAGCACACGTGTGTACACACACACCACACAGGGCTAGCTGATCTGAGGACCCGGCTGACTCTGGTGCCCACCTACCCAGCCCCTTGACCCTCAAGTCTACGTGGCCATCCCAACTCCAGGCAGCCTGGAAGTTCTCACTTTATGGAGCACTAGCTCTAGAGACAGGCAACTCTATTAGCTGTGTGACTTTGGCCAAGTAATCTAAATCCCCTCAGTTCCTTATCTGGAGTGGGGCTGGGGATAATGATTGGACCTAACTCATGGGCATACTTGTGAGTTTTGAATGACGCAGGGCATGGATGTGGCCCAGCACACGGTCAACTTTTCAGAGTCCGTGTTTTTTGACTAAGGCCAGTGGTGGCCTTGTGACTCCCAGAGGACACTCACAGGGAGACTCAGGGACGTAAGGAGGAGTATGCTGAGTGCTCCTGTGGCCCTGACACTCCGCAGCTGCCTTGTGAAGACCAGATCATCCTCCTGAAGGGGTGCTGCATGGAGATCATGTCCCTGCGGGCGGCTGTCCGCTATGACCCCGAGAGCGACACCCTGACGCTGAGTGGGGAGATGGCCGTCAAGCGGGAGCAGCTCAAGAATGGTGGCCTGGGCGTAGTCTCTGATGCCATTTTTGAACTGGGCAAGTCACTCTCTGCCTTTAACCTGGATGATACGGAAGTGGCTCTGCTACAGGCTGTGCTGCTAATGTCAACAGGTATCTGCTGAGTGGCCGGGAGGGCTCAGAAGTTTCCACTGGCCCCAGAGCTTGGCTGGATGCTGGGCCTGTTGCTTTGCTCTCCCTTAATCTTACAGGCTCTCCCTGTTCCCCAGCTTCCCTGTCCATCCACTCTTCCCCGGACTCCCCTTCTGTCACCCACCCATCTTCTATCCCCATTCTCTGTTCATCACCTACCCCCCCCCACTCTGCTCCCAGGCCCACCTTGCCTCTAGTTCCCACTCTGTCCTCTTTCCCTCTCTGTCCCTGTCCTTTCTGTCACTCCCATTACCTTTTGTTCCCACACATCTTCTATGCTCATTCCTACTGGGTCCCCTCCCAACCCCTATCCCCACCCGACTTCTCTGACCACCACCCCTTCTCTCTGCCCCAGTTCTCCCAAGCACTTCTCTGTCCCTCTCTTTATGTGTCCCTGCACACACCAAGCCCCCACGGCCCCTCTCTGCAGCCACTCACCCCTCATGCCCTTCCTTCCCCACAGACCGCTCGGGCCTGCTGTGCGTGGACAAGATCGAGAAGAGTCAGGAGGCGTACCTGCTGGCGTTCGAGCATTACGTCAACCACCGCAAACACAACATTCCGCACTTCTGGCCCAAGCTGCTGATGAAGGTGACTGACCTCCGCATGATCGGGGCCTGCCACGCCAGCCGCTTCCTCCACATGAAAGTCGAGTGCCCCACCGAACTCTTCCCCCCACTCTTCCTCGAGGTCTTTGAGGATCAGGAAGTCTAAAGCCTCAGGCGGCCAGAGGGTGTGCGGAGCTGGTGGGGAGGAGCCTGGAGAGAAGGGGCCCAGCTGGGGGCTGAGGGAGACCCCCCTCCTCTTCTCTCCTTCCTCTCACCCTTCAATAGATTCAGCTCCCACACACACACCCGCACTGCCCAGGTCCCTCCTCAGAACCTCCAGCCCTGGGACAGGGCAAACAAATGAACTTGCTATGAAAAAGACAGTGTGGGAGGCTGGGGAACCGTGTCCTGCAGTTCTCAGGACCCTGTCCTCTCAGAAGGTAGGGGATGAGAGGGAGAACCGAGAAGGGACAAGCCATCTTGACCATAGGGGAAGCAGGAATGTGGGATGGGGGAAGATGCCCTCAACTCAGCCCCTACACACACACACACGAGAGAGAGGCCTAGGTTTCCCCTCCAGGCTACGGGCCTCTCTACTTCTCCAGATGCCTGGGTGCAAAGAACAGCTTGGCTTGGCTCCTCCCCTGGAGGTTAAAAATTATAGTCATTCTAACTGCACTTTGGAAACCAAGCAAGGGGAGAAGATAAATGAAGAAACACTAGACAGAAAAAGACAAGAGAGAGCGAGCGATAGAGAGAGAGAAAGATGATATTAAATTATTAACTGAGGCTGGCCAGAGGGGGGGGACCCCCCTTACCACCCCATGCACTTTGAGAGCTGTCCCTCCTCCTCCCACATCAGACAGAAATGCCCCACACACCAGATCCCTAAGGGTAGGGCTGCTGATCAGAGCTGTGAGAACATAACAGGGTCCTGGCCACCCCCGCCTTGCCCCACCTTCCGTGCCCGTCGGCACCCCCACCCTGGTATGTCCTCTGCTCTCTGCCGCTCGTGCCCGCTGAGTTCCATCTACCTCTCATGCTGGATGCCAGCTGGCCCCTCACCAGCCTGCCCTGCTGCCCGCACAGCTACCCTTTCAAGTGCCCAGCCCCAGGGGCCTCTCCCTGTCCCCCTCCTCCTTCCACACCTTGGCAGCCACACAGGAAAAACTGTGGCTCCCGCTCCTACCCACCTCATTTCCTGCAGTATTAGCTACAACCCAGATGCTGCCGCATTGAGGGGTTAGGGGGCTGTGCGTGAGTGTCCCTCAGAGCCTCGTCCCTTTAGGTCTCTGTTTCCCATTTCCCACCTGTCATCTGGGCTTTCTCTAACCTTTGTCCTCCTTCCCAACGCCCACTCAATGCACTAACTCTGGGTGGGCAGGCACCTGATTGGGGGTGTTTAGATAAATGGCACTTAGTTGGGGCCCTGGGCAAGGGGGGGTTGGTGCTCCTCCTTTTCTCTTTAAAGTTCTTTAGGCCTGCTGCCCCTCTGCCCCTGGGACCCCCTTCCCTCTTTTCTCTAATTCAGGGACTTTGGCTTGAGCCCCCTCCTACCCTCCTGGTGGGAGTGCTCTGTTGGTCTGCACTTGGGTGAGCTGCCCCCCTCCTGCTCCCTTTGGCTGCCCCCCACTTCTCAGGGGAGGAGGGGAGGTAGGGAGGAAGGGACAGAGCAGACCAGAGGGCTCTGGGCTCAGGGCTGCATGTCGGCAGGGATGGATGGGTGGACATAGATGCCCCCGGAAGCCATGGGGATTGGGGTAGGGGGCAGGGGAGGGGTTCCAGGGCTTCCTGCGCTTTGCACTATTGGGGCAAAAATGTCTTAAGCAGTGGGGAACCTGCCACCCCACCCTGACCCTCAGCCTGCCACAGCCCCCTACACACACACACACACAAACACATACATACACGTACGCACGCACACACATGCACTCGGGAAGGCAATGCTATACTGCCCATCAGGGCAATGTCCTTCCCACCCTGTTTAGATGTTCCAGTAGGGATGGAGGGCCTGGAGGAGCATCTGCTGTCACCTGTGCATGTGCCTGTCCCACCCTGCTCTGGGGCCCTGGGCTGCCCAAGCTGTCTTTTGTCTGTCTCTATCCTCTCTCTCTCTCCTGGGGTACTGATTCCTGTGTTACTCCAGTCCCATGGGTAGGCCCTCCTATACCTTCTCCCACACCTGGGGGCCCAGTGGAATTCCTGACCTGTCTGCTGTCTCCCCCACTCTTCCCTCTATCCCCCTAATTCTCCATCCCCATTCTCAGCCATGGACACGGTGGAGAAAAAGGCCTTGAAGAGCCCTGGCCTCTTATAGGCACTTGATACTCCCCCCCACCTTCCCTAAGCATATGAGCTGTGATCCCCTCCCCCTCCTTCTTGGTGATGTGGGGTGTATGTGTGTGTTCCTCTGTGTGAATGTGTGAGTGAATACATGTGGTAGGGGAGGAGCCAGGGAGACTCAGGAGTGCCACAGACCTGCTCTAGAGAGGCAGCTGTCCAGTCCCTGCTGTAGAAGTGGGGGACAGGGCCCTCTCCTGGGGGCCATTGGTGCTAATGAGGGGGATGGCCTTGATGTGGGTGCTTAGCATGCCTCCCCCAGTGTTGGCCCAGGGCACTAGGGCAGGCAGGGTGGGGCAGCAGGTGCAGTATTGGTGGGAGGAAGGGTTGCTGGGAATAGGATGAGGGGGCCAGGCCAGGACAAGGGGGTGCCAGAGCCATGACCACTACCCTGCCCCCACCCCGCCTCTCCATCTCAGTATTCCCCCTCCCATCACTCATAACACACATACCTCATCCAGCCTCCTCCCTGCTCAGACTTGGGGAGGGTGGGGGAGGAGCCCCTACCCCTTTCCCTGGTGGCGGGTCTGCAGGGCTGGGAGAGGGCAGGGTGTGTGACAGAGACACCGTCCATAAAGGGGACAGTATCTCCTGCCCTGGGAACTCCTGGGTGGGGGGAGGGGGACACTGCCCAGAGGCGCTACTGAATGTATGAGAAGCTGGTGCTGGGGTGGGGGGAGGGGGGTTGTGGCCAGAAACAGGGAAGGAGGTAGGCCCCTTCCCCAGGGAGGGGCGAGACCTGTAGGGGTGACTTGAGGGGCTCCTACTCCTGCCCCACGTTGACAATCAGTATGTCTGTTATGTGCGATTTTTCACCCCGTTGTGTTTTGGGTCAGGATTTTAAAGAAAGATATTTTTATGGTAATTGTTGCTCGTCTATTTTACTATATATTTATGTAATAAATATATGATGAAAATAACCCCCTTTGGCACCCCCCTTAGACTTGTGTGCTGTTTCCCTATATCCTCCCATCTGCTGGCAGAGTACACATCCCACAAACTGACCAGATGGAGAGGTGCCCCCCCAAGCCTTGGCAATATTTCCACCCCAGCCCCCAAACGAGCACACACCACAGTAGCCAGCTCAGCTGTGAACTATTGGATTTGAGACAGGAACAGAACAAATCAGGGGGCTAGAGGAGGGTGGGAGAGAGAGAGTAGTTTAAATAGGGGAGGTGGGAAGTTCAGTGATGGGGGAGGGAGGCAAGTATTTACAAGAAGGCTCAGGGGGCCAGAGGCTCATCTTGGAATATTTTATAACAATATAAATAAGATTCTGGTTTGCTTTTCCTTTTCGTCTCGTAAAGGAGAGAGAAGTGCAGAGTTCGATTCTGTACAAGGGGGCAGCGGCAGAAGGCCGGCCGGGCGGGTCACTGGGCGTCCACCCGGAAGGACAGCAGCTTCTCGGAATGCATGTTGTTCAGGGTCCGCAGGTCCGGCAGCTTGAGCAGCAGCTTGGTGAAGCGGGAAGTCTCCGAGGGCCGGTTCTTCAGCACCAGAGCCCGAAGAGCCCGCAGCAGCGTCTCCTGGAGCTGCTCCACCGAAGCGGAATTCTCCATGCCCGAGCGGTCTGTGGGGAAGACGACAGCAGTGAGGCAGCCTCCCTGAGCTCCTCTGACGAGGAACCGGAGGTCTGCGAGGACCCACCAGGCAATGCAGCCTCTCCCTGAACCCCCTCAGAGGGCCGATGGGGAAGGAGAAGGAACGCAATGCCTTCTCCCAGGCCTCTGCCCCAAGAGCAGGAGGTGCCTGAACGCTGGGAGCATGGGCTCAGCAGGCTGGCCACCTCCCACCCCAAGACCGCTTGCCTCCCCCTAAACAGGCCAGACATGGCCAGGCTCCCTTGCTTTTTGCCCTGTAGTTCCCTCTGCCTGGCAACATCTTATTTGTCCTTTGAGGCCCTGCTCAAGTGTCACCTCCTTCCCCAGCTCCCCCAGGCAGAAATAGTTGTCTGTGCTTCTTCGGTTCATGCTTCTACTGTGACACTTATCTCACTGTTTTATAATTAGTCGGGCATGAGTCTGTTTCCCAAGCTAGACTGTGTCTGAATCATGTCTGTATCCCCAGTGCCCGGTGCAGGGCCTGGCATAGAGTAGGTACTCCATAAAAGGTGTGTTGAATTGAACTGCGTCTGCCTCCTCCCCCCCTCCACCCCCACCCCACCCCCACCCCGCCCCGGGTCAGGTGAGAACTTGGCCTACCTGCAGAGACAAGCACCACTGCAGTGAAGAGGCCCAGCTCCTCCTCGGTAAGCGCCAGGGAGTTGAGCTTCTCGCTGAAGTCGAACATGGCATTGAGCAGGTCTCCCATGCCCATGGCACCGAGCTCCTGCAGGCTGTAGGTGGTGCGGCTCAGGAACATCACTGTCTGGTCCTTCACGTTGAACAACGATGCAAAGCGCACCATCAGCACCTAAAGGTGGGGGGACAGTCATCCAGGGTGGAGCGGGAGGAGCACTTGACAAATTGCCCCTACAGTTGCCAAAGGTTTCATGGTGCTGCCTTAGCTTTCTCACTAGAAAGGGGGTTGTTTCTGAATGGGCAATAAGGGGGCCCAGGTAGAAGGATGGGCAGCATTTCACTACTCTGGAACTGAACAGACCTGAATCTGTGTCTCAACTCTGCCACTACTCGTGACCCTGGGCAAGGCACTTCACGGAGTTAATCTGCTCAGGTCTAAAACAGGCAGCAATGTACCCTAAGGCATTATTTTAATGCAACAGGTTGTGATTAGACTCCAGCTGAGATGACAGTCCAGCCATCCAGAGGCCCAAGTGGGAAGGGCTCTGCTGCTTCCATCAGTCAGATATTTATAAAACAAAGATACTGGGGTACCAAAGCCTTTCAGAATTCCTGTCCACTCCAGACACCAAGTCTTTCTACTGATCCTTCCCCAGGTCAAGACCGTGGAGCATAAAAGGTCACTCACCTCAAAGGTGCCAGCCTTAAGCAGGGTGACTTGGTCATGCTGAGAAAGGTCACGGAAGCCAGGGATATGCTTGGCAAACTCTACCACCTCCCGCACAGCGGGCGTGAAGCTCATGGAGAAATCCTCCCAAATCTCTTGCACAGTTCGCCCACTGCGTCCATGGGGGTACATGTTCATGGGACATGCCTGGGAAAGGGGATATAGGGAGGGGAGTGTCAGCCAGGCTGGCCTAGATGGGTTCTCCTGGCAGGGCTGGGTCCCAGATTGTGCCTGGATTAGGGGCTGTGGCTCTGGAGGATGGGTATTGGAGGTAAAGTAGCAATCAGGTGCCAGAGAAGGGATTCCCAGGCAGAGTCCAGACTGTAGAACAAGACATCCTCTCCTGAGAAGAGGGCATCCCCACACTTAGCCTCTAAGAACACCCAGCTGCCCTTTGCTAAGTCCATTCTTCCAGGTCCCCAACCTCCTCTCTCATTTCCTTACCAACAGAACATTCTTGGAGTTGCCCTGCCGTGGACTATTGGCAGGTGCCTCGCCTTCTGGGGCTGCATATACGTGGGTGGGGCACAGACGGTGCCCATTGCTGTTGGACTGGTGGCAGCTGTGGTGGCCAGGGGGCCAGGTGGGAGGATAAGATGAGGGGGCCTTGCGTAGACCATTTAGGACCTCATTATGACGCTGGGCGGCCAAAGAGTTGTTGTCATTGGGGGCAGGTGGGCAACCCTGACTTTCCCAGTGATGTGGGGTGGTGGCTGGAGGGCTACCCGATGCATGGTTGGCATTGAAGTTGCCAGGTGAGGTGCCCAACTTGTCATGGGCATAGGTGAAGATCTCTCGATGCGCCCGGGCCACCTGGGATATCACATCCTCCACTGTAGGCTCAGGGCTTGGAGATCTGGGAGGTGTCAGCTGTTGTGGGAATTGGGAGAAGCCCACCATAGGTGACGGCACCGTTGCTGGGGGTGGTGAGGACCCCAAGGAGCCTGGGTTGGGGTGCTGGGTGGGTGAGGTCTCCAGCGGGCATTGGCTGCTCAGCTGGTTGTTGGCCAGGTTCATGGCACTCTGCATCTCAGCAAGCATCCGCTGCTTCTCTCGTTTGGGGATGCGCCCAAAACGCACAGCTGCGACAGGATAAGAGTGGTGTCAGGAAGTTCTCATACACATGATTCTTTTCCTTCCTTCCTCCCAAAAGGCCCAGGCCCTGAAAGCTTGGGGTTCCACAACCAAACTAAAACCAGCAAGGCCACACCCACCAAGGGGGTTTCCCAGGTAGGAACTGTAGGTGGGAGGTGACCAGAGAGACAAATGGGGAAGAAGTGTATGTGAACCCAAAAGTATCAAGTGAGGACATCCCCCTTGCAAAGGAAATTCACAGTGTGACGTGTCTCAGTTGGGGACTATTTTTTAAGGGAGGGATCAATTCAGAAACTCTGAGCGAAAGAAGGGGAAAGATATGCAAATGCTGGGACACTGCCTCACCGTCTCGTGACATGCCCACGGAGAGACACTTCTTGAAGCGACACTGCTGGCAGCGGTTGCGATTGATGCGGACGATGGAGCAGTTCTCATTTTTCAGACACCTTTTGTACTGGATGTTCTGCTGGATGCTCCGACGGAAAAAGCCCTGGAGGTCGGGGCAGCTTAGTGAGCACCTCCATCTAGGCTGGGCCTATGTGTCCTGGGAGAAGGGGTCACCTGCCCCTGCCCTTACCCCCAAGCTGCCTCACCTTGCAGCCCTCACAGGCGTGCACACCATAGTGGAAGCCTGAGGCAACGTCCCCACACACTTTACACAGTAGCACCATGCCATTCAGCTCTGTGGGAAGAGATGGGCAGCAGGTGAACAGGACAGACCAGGCTGAGTGGCAGAGGTATAGAGGCGTTCTGCACTAGAGACTCTGGGAGGAAAAAGCTAAGTAGTAGTTCCAATATCTAGGGGCACTGCAGCAACCAGACTGGGCTGGATAGGGGCTGGTACATCTCTAGAAGTTCCTGAAATCAAAGCAGGCCCTAGCAATAACTCTGTCTGGCCTGCTTCCCTTCCCCCAAATCAGCTGGAAATTGACTCACTGGTGATGTTGCTAGTGCTCTTGCTGGGAGACACTCGGCTGCTGTCCTCCACAGCTACTTGTAGACTCCCTGGGGGGCTCCCATTATAGAAGGAGGAAGAGGATGATGATGAAGATGAGGAAGAAGAAGGAGAGCCATCATCATTCAGGCTGGGTGGAATGCTCCCAAAGGTGCGAGCTGGGTCTTGGGTAAGGGAGCCAGTGGGTGATGGTGGGAAGTAGGTGGGGCAGCCTTGGGTCAGGGACTGGAAGCTGCCGTTGGAGCTGTCACTGTAGAGGGACTCAGGGCTAGTGCGGCTTGGGGAGGAGCCACTGGAACCAATATAGGTAATGACACCACCTGACAGGAGAACAAAGGGAAAGGGTGTCAGCCACCAAGTTCTGGACCTAGGAGATCACTGTACTCCTTCCCCACTTGTCTCCCCAAAACACTGTTGGCCACTCAGAAGTTTTCCATGTGGGGCGGCACCTGTGGCTCAAGGAGTAGGGTGCTGGCCCCATATACCAGAGGTGGCGGGTTCAAGGGCAGCCCCCGTCAAAAAAACCCAACCAAACAAACAAAAAAAGAAGTTTACCATGTGGAGCCCCTAATCTTAGAGTTAACGAGCAACTTCCCAATACATACCAGACGTGACATAGCCAACCAACACCCACAACTCTTCGCAGGATATATTCAGAGTCTGCTTTAAGTGTGAGGCATGACCCCTGTGGGCATCTCACACGTGTGTCTCTCCTCCCTGTACACCTTCCTCAGGAATATGGACTGCAACTAATGACCTAGGTTGTCAGTGGCAGAATGGGATGAGCAGCTGAATAGTTCTCCATAAGAAAAGGGCAGAAAAAAAACCACAGTGCCTAGTCCTCCAAAAGAAAAGGGCAGAAAAAAAACAAAACTAGCTGCTGATTTTAGCACCAAGACCATTCTATGAACCATAAAGGGATGGCTTAATTTGTAAGATCTCCACTCTTTTCAGCCATGAAATTTCTTACAAATTAAGCCATTTACATTGCCCCTAAACTGGAAGACATATTCTCTAGTCTAAAGGAACTGAAGGGGAAGAAATGCCCAGCCTGATTTTCCTGACTCCCAAGGCAGTTGAGTCACAGTGGACTCCCATCTCTGAATCTAGGAAGGACTTAGCAGTGCAAGGTGCAGGAGATGGAAATGAAGTACAAATTGTTCAGCCCAGGGCTCTGGAATTTCGCCTTCAGGTCTCAGTGTGGTAACAACTAACTTGGCTTTCTGGCCACTTAGGGACTTTGGCCCTTTGGTTATATTGCCAACCACTGACTATGCTCCTGGGGTATTAGCAAGATTAAAAGGTGACCTGCCTGCCACACCTCTGCCAAGCACCTAGTTTGGCCTGCCATGGGCAGGGTGGGACAAGGGAGGATCCTAGGACACGTGTGAGCTGACATATGCCACGCTACTACAGAGGCACATGTCTTGCTCACCCACTGACACACACTAAACTGGGCAGGGAAGCCCTAAAATAGCTCATTGTTGGTCAGGGTGAACCCAGCTCCTTGTAAAATAGTTGCACAACAGATCACCTTCTACAGTTTCAGAGCCGAAGTGGGGGATGGAATACTTAGCTGGTGGTAAATGAACTTGACCTAGTTCAGTCATCCCCAGAAAGGGAGCCAGACCTTCATCCAAGGAGATTCCCAACCTGAGAGTGAGCAGCATGCTCAAAAAAGAGTCTAGTTGTAGGTCTAGATACATCACCACCAACTCCCTTTGTGACCTAGAGGATAAACTCCCTTCTTTGGGTCTCAGTTTTCCTTTTAGAAAGAAAAGGGGGCGAGGGGCGGAGAAGAATAGTGAAAGACAATATTGTTTCAGCTATGGTTCTGGGGAAGTCCTTAGGAGGCAAACTGCCACTTGTTTGGTGGAGGTGTGGGGGAAAGACAGTGCTTGCAGGACTAAGGAAAGAGATGCTTGCGAAACAAGAGTTTGGAATGTGGAGAAACTAAGTCTAAACGCAGTATGGTGAAATAGGTGCAAAGAAAATAAAGAGGAAAGGAGTAAGCAGAAGGGTTGTAAGGTGTGAGGTTCTTTAGGAGTGTAAACACAAGGCCATAAGAGGTCAGGGACCGCTCCACTTTACTCTGCTCCGGTGGTGGGGGGAAGGGATCCAGCAGGCGGACGGGAAAAGGAGGCAGGCGGGGGCGGTGAGTCAGCCTAACTTCACCCAGATCTCGCCCGGGCGGGGCGGGAGCCGGGCCCTCAGCCGGCCTCACGTCCCAGCTCCACGTGTGACTCTCGCACGTGGCTCCCCAACGAGGAACCCCAGAACTTGAGAGCCCCGCCCTCTCCGCTTCCCGTCAATCGGGAGGAGCAGCCCCGCCCTCGCCCCGCCCCTACCAGGCGACCTGAAGGTGGGCTGGGCCCAGAACACTAGCTAGGCCCAGACAATTTAGGGGAGGAGAGAAGGGAACACGCGTTGCCAGGGCAACCGGGGGCGGAGCTCATTATGTAACGGGGCCGGGAGGCACCGACCAATGGAGTGGCGGCCAAGGCTTCAGCTGAATGAAAACAAACGCAGCACGTGGCCCAGGCTCTGCAGCCATGTGAGCCCTCCCGGCGGCCCGGGCGCTGTGGGTGCCCTCCCAGGGGCCCGGCACTACGCTCCCGACTGCCCAAGTGCCTCTCCTTCCTGTCACTGAGGATTTCCCAGTGAGATCCGACCGATTCCCAACCAGCCCCTCCTGCCAGGAATCCCGATCGCACCACCGCTGCTCAGATTCCCTGGAGCCTGCCAGAACTAGAGGAAGGGGAAGACGGGAGGGAAGGGGTCCGTTTTCCACGGCGAAGCATACCACAACTGCAGGAGGTGGACAGATGGAGACGTTTCGGGGCACTATTCCAAAGCTCCCAGTCCTCCTAAACTCTCCATCCATTCGTATCCATCCTCCCATTTCCTCCCGCCCAGGATCCGAGTCCCTCAGGCTCATGAGAGCTTTGGGACTCTGAAGTGTGTGTGTGTGGGGCATTTGTGGGCGCATATTCAGCTCGAACAACTAGCTCTGGAAATCCCACCGTAAGACCCCTCAGCATGCTAGCAAATCTCCTGCCTGGGGGAATCCCCACTCCCTTACAAAGTTCCTCTTGTTAAAAGGCCTAAATGGAAGTGGGGAGACAGTGATAGTGAAAGAAGATGATAGTAAAGGACTCTCTACCTGTGTTGTTGTTGGAATCCAGGGTCGTCATGTCTTCACCGGCTGACAGCTGTCATTCAAACTGGACCTTGACACAAACTAGAGGTTGCGATTGCCGTTGTCGCCCCCCAGGCACTGGCTGAGGGCGGGGGGTGTACCCCGCGACTCACGGTCAGGATCCGAAGCACCCTGCAGCAAGGTCTTGGAGTGGCCGGACTGCAGCCCTGCAGAAGGGTAGGACGTTGAAGCAGCGGAGTTCTGCTTTGCATAGAAAGAGCAGAGACAGTGTGTATGGGGAAATCAGCCTGCAGTAGTTCTGGCTAGAAGGTAGCAAGAAGGGTCGGGTCTTTGCAGTGTACGGGTTGCCACTGCCTGACGGCTCCGCAGCGCTGCAGGGTTGCGAATCTGGAGCTCCCAGTGCAAAAGTCCCAGAGGGAGAGAGGTTGCAACCAGGAAGTAAGCAGCTGATGGGGAGAAACGGGGCACCGAGGCGCAAAGAGGCGAGACGTGTGCCCTGCTACGTTCCCTCGGCAGTAATATTTCACTCTGCCAATCTCAGGCGCCTTTTGCCCGAGCCTTTCCCTGGGACAGAGGACTCTGCGCAGGCGCCAGCAGCCCAGGGTTCCCGGGCCGCACGCGGCACTGGAGCAGGTACCATGTGATCCCAGGGAGCGCCTCGTGCCCCAGTGACACACTTTTCTAGCAGCCGGCACGTTGAGCTGAGTGCGCCTGCGCAACGACAAGACTGTCGGGATTTGTAGTCTCCTGACAAAGTGGGTGGACGGTGTATATTTCTTTTTTCTTCCTTGCCTGAGCCGGGAGGAGCTGAGAGTGAGGTGGGGTGCGGTGCGCTGAAGAGTCAGGGTTGCGTATTCGGGCTGTCTGTATGGCAGGGGCATGTGAATTCCTGGGGAGGAACTGCAGAGCTTGGCTGCTCCCTGGGAGATCAAAGCTAATAGGCCCTTTCTGCAATCGTTGCAAACGTGAGAGCTTCACGTGATTGCAGGACCGACCTCACCCTGAGGTTATTGGTGACCAAAGAGAGACAAACAGAAGAGGGAGATTTCCCAGGAGTCAGGAGCTTAAGCTGCCTTCTGCTTCAGGGCCAAGTCCTGAGACTGAAAAGAACTAAAGAATCATGACCCCTTTTCCCTTCTACTCCCCTTAGGGAGAACCCCTTTAGGGAAAGGAGCTGCTGTTGAGGTGGGAATATCCCCTAGGGACTCCCTGTTTGCTTGTATGACACTATTCCACCCACTCAAGGTGACTTTGGGAGTGAGTCATTTCCCTTTGTCTAGGAAATAAAAAGGACAACAGAGGGGAACCTGATGGTGAAAGTGCTTTGAGGTCCTAGTACAGTGGGGCAGAGGTGAGACAGGGGCCTAAAGAAGACTGACACATCCTTCCCACCACCCCCATGGTGCTTGAGGGTAGTATGTGAATTTCACAGAAGTTAACTACTCAGAGGGGAACATAAAGATCATCCTAACCCTCCCTCCTTTTAGTAATGAGGAAAATAAGGCTTAGAAGAAGTAATTGTCCAAGGTCAGATACCCATTGCTAGTTTCATCTGCCCACCTTGAACATCAGGGAGATGAGTAGATGAGCAAGTGAAACTCGGAAAAGGGTTAGAAACCACCAGCAACTCCCTTCAGAGCAGCAATTGTCTCATGTGTAATAACAAGTCTCAAGTACATGACTTGAGTTGTAGGGAGAAATGGAAGTTTCTTCAAATAGCCAAGTGAGCCTCAGCCACCTGCTGTCCCTACTCATTCCTCCCTCACCACCAGTGCTTCCAGGAAAGGTTTTCTTCACACTGGAAGTCCTTCTCCACTTGTTCACAGGCAGCCCCTGGGGCAGTATTATGGATACCTGGGAAACAGGACAGCCACCAAAGAGATAGACAAAAGGAATATGGGCCCAAGAAACGAATAAGCTGGCTAATGAGGTTGGCTGAAGCAGTGAAGTGGCTAGGTAACTGGCTTGACCACAGGCCCTCTTGACTACCTGCAGAAGATGAGCTGGCTAGAGTAAGCTAGGCTTCAGCTTTGTTTACTTGCCTCTGAGAAGGGTGGGAGAGAGAAGATAGTGGGCTCTTCCCTAGCCTGCCCTGGCCTTGTGGCCCAGACCTAGGAAGCTTTGGCAGGGCGTGGGAGGACCTGGGAGGGGCTAGGACAAACAAAGAAAGAGGCTTTTCAAGAAAACTTGGTTCTGAGGTCAGCCTCCACTGCCCCCATCCCCCCAACCCTGGCTCCAGAGAGAAGGCTGGGAGGTGAGTTGCCATGTCCTTCTCAGGCCTGCTTTCTGTGACCTTCTTGAATCTCCATCAGAGCCACGGCCAGAACCCAAGTATCTGTCAGGGGTGGATTCAAAATCAGAGCCCCAGAACAACATCTAGCTCCCCACCAGCACAGCACCACCACTGGCATACTCCCTTTACTTGCCCTGGGTCCTCCCCATGGCCCACAGCCCAGTTTGTTGCTGTGGTGGTCCTGCCCACCCCCTGTCTACTTCCTCGGTGTTTTTCCCTGTAGGAGGAAGGCCAAGGGTCAGGACACCCTCTTTAAGTTTGCTGCCAGTGAGAAGGAGGGGAAAGCAGAGGCAGCGAGAGCTGAAATTCAGTCAGCCTAACTGCTCTTGGCAAGAAGCTGGGTTGTTTTGCAGCCTGTGTGTGGTATGAAGGCAGAGGCTAGGAGGGAGGAGGCAGAGGAGGGGGGCTTTCCTCCGCTTCTTCCTTCCTCTGCATGTCTTATAGGACCCCTCTTTTTCCCCCTGACCAAGAAGGAATGTTGGAATCTTTCTTTGACACTGGTGAGAATACAAAATGAAAAGGTAGTGTTCTCCCTTGACTTCAGAAGCTTCTAGACTGTCCACCCTGTTCCCTTCTCTACCAGCAGCTGCTGGGAGAAGCAGAGAGTATGAGACCCAGAGCCACCAAAGGTGGTGGTGGGAGGCTGGGTTGTCTGGCTGTAGGGAAACTGGAGTAGAATCTTGGTCTCTCTTTGACCTCAACCTTGACTATAAGACAACAGGTGCATCTCAACACAACCTCCCTCCCCCACCCACTAGCTGGCACACTTCACACACACATACACATGCACACACATAGCCACATACACAAACAAAACACAGCATTCCTCCTATAGGTAAATTCAGCCCAAGGAACATGTGGGCTCTTAATAAGCAGTGCTCAGGCTCAGACTGGATCAGTGTGGAACAGATGCATGTCCAAGACCTGACTCAGCAAGGCACCTGGCTCCCTGTTGTATACCTTTCCTCTTGGATTCTTCAGAGTCTGGAATTGTGGGAACTGACCTCACGATTAGGGGCAGCTTTGGATCCTTTGTGTGTGTATTTCCAAATATGTCTTTAATTCTCTTTGATTTCTTTGAATTGGGAAGAACAGCAAAGATAGAAAAGGAATTAAGGGCAGCGCCTGTGTCTCGGTGGGTAGGGCGCCAGCCCCATATACCGAGGGTGGTGGGTGCAAACCCAGCCCCAGCCAAACTGCAACAAAAAAATAGCCAGGCGTTGTGGTGGGCGCCTGTAATCCCAGATACTGGGGAGGCTGAGGCAAGAGAATCACTTAAGCCTAACAGTTGGAGGTTGCTATGAGCTGTGATGCCACAGCACTCTACTGAAGGTGATAAAGTGAGACTCTGTCTCTACAAAAAAAAAAAAAAGGAAAGGGATTGAGAGCTCTAAGTGCTGGTCAGAGTATGTGTGTGTGATTGTGTGCTGAGTGTGAGACTGAGCGTGTGAATGCTGTGAGCGTATATGTGTGTGCATTTGATCTAAGATCTGTTCTCCTTGCCAATAGGTTGTACTGGGTAACAAGGCAACGCCCTGTGCAAATTCTGGGTGGCCTAAATCTTGGGCTGACTGCTTGACTGAGTGACTGAGTGACTGACTGAGGGTTGGTCCTTGCTAAAAACAGGTCAGCCTTCCCATCCCCCTCCTTTCTCACCAAAGGAACCACTGCCCAGGGTAAAAAACCTGTCTGCCCAGGTGATGCAAACCTAGGACAGAAACCCTGGGGATGCCCCGGAATCAGGGAACCAGCCATGTTCTTGGGAAAGACTCATTCCCTGACTTCCTAGATCTTTTTCCTCGTCCCTAAAAGGCCAACTAGCTTTTCCTACCCCACCCAAAGCCTTCAGGTCTTGGGTCTTGAAGGGAACTTTAAGAACATGCCAGAAGAGGGACAAAGTCTGAGCTTACTTACTTTGGGGGGAAGATGGGGAAGAAGAGGGTGAGGCATGAACCAGAACTGGGTTACACAGTGTGTTTTGCCTTAAATTCCATCTTTACCTCACTACTGCTTTTTACAAGGAAAAGAAATCGTAAGTATGTAGTAAGTACCAATTATATGCTAGCCACTGTGCTAAGTGCTTTACACACATTATCTCATTTAATATTCACAACAACCCTATGTTATAGGTCTCATTTTAGAGATAGGTAAACTGAGACTTAGAGACAATTATTAATTTGCTCAAGGTGCCAGAGGGACTAGGTAATTTGTCTTGAATCTATATTTGCATAGCACTTAAGACTGAGAAGATGTTACATCAGAGAATGACAGAGATTACGGATGGGCTAAAGCTCCCCTAGAGCTGCCATCATCAGCATCACAATAAAAATGGCAGTGCTGGGGCTTCAACCCCAGGCCTGAAGATGAAACTTTTTCTACTAGCAAGACTGCCTTTCCTGGAGAAAATGATTACTCTGGAGGGAATGTCTGAGCAACAAACGGATCCTGGTATTTCCCAAGCAATGATGGTTCTTGGAAGTGAGCTGTAGCACCAAAAACAGAAGCTGAAGCGTCACTTGTCCTCCCCCACCCCAAGTTCTTCAGCTTCCCAGAACCTCTTTTAACCCCAGTCATATTTCCTTTTCCCTCTCTCCGTCCTACGTTCCCCTATATCTGGGTTCTAAAGAAGGTGGCTATACTTGGGTGCAAACACCAAACCAACCAACCACCAAAAACAATTCCATATAGACTGCTATAGAAATGACTAGCTGAAGTGGGCATCTGAACTCTAGTCTCTACTCAAACTACTTACTGGCTTTGGATTCTGCAGCTGGTGATGAGGGGAACAGGGCTGGTAGTCAGGGCCCTTTGAAGCCCCATGATACTTCCTTCTAGGGAATATATTAAGAATGGATTGTTTGGGTGCCGCCTGTGGCTCAGTGGGTAGGACACCCGCCCCATATACTTTTTTTTTTTTTTAGAGACAGAGTCTCACTTTATCGCCCTCTGTAGAATGCTGTGGTGTCACAGTTCACAGCAACCTCCAACTCCTGGGCTTAGGTGATTCTCTTGCCTCAGCCTCCCAAGTAGCTGGGACTACAGGTGCCCGCCACAACACCTGGCTATTTTTTTGTTGCAATTTGGCCAGGGCTGGGTTTGAGCCCACCACCCTCGGTATATGGGGCCGGCGCCCTACCCACTGAGCCACAGGCGCCACCCCATCCAGCCCCATATACTGAGGATGGCAGGTTCGAACCCAACTCCAGCCAAACTGCAACAAAAAATAGCCAGGCGTTGTGGCGGGCACCTGTAGTTCCAGCTACTCGGGAGGCTGAGGCAAGAGAATCGCCTAAGCCCAGGAGTTGGAGGTTGCTGTGAGCTGTGACGTCATAGCACTCTACTGAGAGTGACAAAGTGAGATTCTTTCTCAAAAAAAAGAATGGGCTGTTTGAAAGAGAGTGTGGGCTAGTCCCAGTGCAGTGGTGTTTATAATTCATTGGTCACAACCAATTACAAATTTCTTTGTTCCCTCTCTATTCCCACTGCTTCACTTGATTAGTCTTAAAAAAATAAATAAATAGGCTCGGCGCCTGTGGCTCAACAGGCTAAGGCGCCAGCCACGTACACCTGAGCTGGCGGGTTCGAATCCAGCCTGGGCCCACCAAACAACAATGATGGCTGCAATCAAAAAATGGCTGGGCGTTGTGGCGGGCACCTGTAGTCCCAGCTACTTGGGAGGCGGAGGCAAGAGACTCGCTTGAGCCAAGGAATTAGAGGTTGCTGTGAGCTGTGATGCCACAGCAGTCTACCCAGGGTGACAGCTTGAGACTCTGTCTCAAAAAAAATAAAAAATAAAAAAAAAAAATAAATAAATAAATAAAGGCTCGGCACCTGTGGCTCAATGGGCTAAGGCGCCAGCCACGTACACCTGAGCTGGCGGGTTCGAATCCAGCCCAGGCCCGCCAAATGACAATGACGGCTGCAACCAAAAAATGGCTGGGCGTTGTGGCAGGCGCCTGTAGTCCCAGCTACTTGGGAGGTGGAGGCAGGAGACTCACTTGAGCCTAGGAATTGGAGGTTGCTGTGAGTTGTGAAGCCACGGCACTCTATCCAGGGTGACAGCTTGAGGCTCTGTCTCAAAAAAAAAAAAAAAAAAAGAAGAAGAAGAAAAATAGTACAGAAGACCACCAAAGATAGACAGATGTTGTGTAAAAAGGCTTAAGGAGGCCAGGCACGGTGGCTCACACCTGTAATCCTGGTACTCTGGGAGGCTGAAGCAAGTGGATTGCTTGAACTCCTCCATTTGAGGCGCTCAGGCTACAGGGAAACAAGAGATCAGCCTGAGCCAGAGCAAGACCCCATCTCTAAAAATAGCCAGGTGTTGTAGAGGGCGCCTGTAATCCCAGCTATTCGGGAGGCTGAGGCCAGAGAATCACTTGAGCCCAAAAGTTTGAGGTTGCTGTGAGCTAAAAGATGCCAGGGCACTTTATCCAGCATGACAAAGTGAGACTCTGGCTCAAAACAAACAAACAAACAAAAAAAAACCCTAAGGAAACAACATTCTGTTTCCCAATTACCTGCTTGAGCAATGTGCATGTCTAAAACCATCCCTCCCAAAAGCCACCATCCTGAGCCAATGAGTCTTCAGCAAGACTACTTTGAAAAACCTGAAGAACGACCCCCCTGTCAGAGCCCAGTGTCCTGTTCACATCACAGGATCCTTCCTAGAGGTGGCATGGACTGTCCTTGACAGTGGTAGACTAAGACCTAAGTGACCTTTTTTCTACATGGGAGTTCCTCTTCCTGGGTTGCAGGGCAGTGGCATCCAGTACATGCTATGCCACCAGCTTTCTGTCCAATCTTTGCCATGCTGCTGCTGGAGTTCACAGTGGTATTATCTTTCAGGCTCCTGCACCTGCCCATTGGCTATCCTTGAGCCTCAGAACTGAAAGGCAGAGGGGATACATGTGCCTGCCTTGGCCTCCACTCCATACCCTGAGCTCCATCTCAAACTCTCTTCTTTATCCAATATCTCCTTGGGCCTCTGCAGATCCCCATGCAGCTGCCTGGGGAGAGGCTCATGACAGTCCTCGTGAGCATGATGGACCTTGGAGGAGCTGTGGCCTGGGCAGGCATTAGGGGCTGTGTGTAGCTTCTGGGAGGCTTACATAAACACTGGCTGGGATGAGAAGGGAAGGGGGGTTGCAATGGGCTGCCTGGGGTGGGGGGAAGGCAACTCCTGCCCGCCAGCTCAGCCTGAGTGGAAAGGAACAAGGCTCACTTTCCCTCCTCCCACTCCTCTCCCCTGGTCTGCAGCTGTTAGTTGGGCTGGAAAGACTGCGGTATCCTGGGGGAGGGAGGACAGGAGAAGGAAAGAGAGAGGATGCGACTTCACAAATTTGGAATCCCTCCCCCTCTTCTAAACTCGGGTGGGGGGCAGATGGGGAAGAAGCATTTTGCCAAAGAGATTTTCAATGCTGCAGGAAGGAGCTTTGGCTCATTAGAATGCACAGTTTGCACCCTGGGAAAAAAAATCTGTGCTGGTTGCAAAAATGCAGACGTGTGTAGGGGCCCAGCTGAGATTAAAAAAAAAAAAAAAAAGCGCTAGCTCTGCAATGCAGGATCTGCGAAGTTTTGGTTCGATGAGGAAATGTGGGTCGTGCTCATTTCATTTGCTTGTTCCTGCTAACCTACTGTCCCCCTGACTCCAGTACACTCTCACATCCCAGCAAGAGGTACTGCTGCTCAGAAATAGGGTCACGGGTAGGGGGCGGAAGCACAGGGCTGGAAATGGGGTCCAAAGTTAGAGTGCAAAAAAAAGACCCAGGGGGCTGGGAGGGCAGGTGGATGCGATGGGATGCTTCCATGAATGGAGGCTGAATTTGTCTTGCGCACCCACATTTGTTCTCCTGCACAGGGATTAGGGTGAAAGCCCTTCCAGGTCCCCCTCAGCTCCTCTCTATCTCTGATTGGCAGAGGGACTTTCCTCTTCCTGTCCATTAACCTCACAGATCACTGCTGCCGAACTTTTGCTTCATGTCTTCAAACCCACAAATTCCTGAATCCTCCACCTTCTAATCCAGGAGTGCTTTTCTCTCTCTCTCTCTCTCTCTCTCTCTCTCTCTCTCTGTGTGTGTGTGTGTGTGTGTGTGTGTGTAGGAAGGGCGTTCTCCTTCCTAGAAAGAAGGGACAGGGGTAGCCTGATTTGAGGAGCTCAGGCTACAGGAAAACAAGTGTTAGCTCTGGGCTGACATCAGCACATCAGTGTGAGGGCTGGGTGGGCCATTCTGTGCTCTTCCCTTGGGGAGGTCCTTTGTTCTTTGGGGGCTTGCGGCTCAGCTCGGGGTTGTGTAAATGCCAAGGGGATGCCTGGGAGGAGAATGTGTCTGGGTTTGAACGTGTGAGAATGTATTGCTCTCCTGGGTGTTTGCTCCCCTCGTGGCTCAAGAGAGACAAAAGGAGACCGAAAGAGAATAAAGAGCAAGGCGATAAGAAGGGAGCCTTGGGGGCGACTGTGGCTCAGTGAGTAGGGCACCCGCCCCATATACCCAGGGTGGCAGGTTCAAACCCGGCTCCGGCCAAACTGCAGCAACAACAAAAAAATAGCTGGGCGTTGTGGCGGGCACCTGTAGTCCTAACTACTCGGGAGGCTGAGGCAAGAGAATCACCTAAACCCAAGAGCTGGAGGTTGCTGTGAGCTGTGACGCTACGGCACTCTACCGAGGGCGACAAAGTGAGACTTTTCAAAAAAAGAAAAGAAAAGAAAAAGGGAGCCCAGTGCCCTTTTACTCCTTCCCCACCTTGCCTCCTTTTTGGCCGGTGGAGAAAGGGGACCAGTGTAGTGTGTTTGTACCGGCTTGAGGCTCACGCGCGGGCTGCTGGGGTCACATGGCCCGGGCATGTGCAGCCTGCTCCATTTCTACCACAACAACTCGCTCATAAACAGCCCGGCTGCTGCGGCGGTGGCGGCGGAGACATGTGCAAACGAGGGGGTGGGGCACGTGGCCCTGCCGGAGCCAAGGGAAGGCGCTCACTCAGCACTGCCTCCACCCCTCCCTGGCACTGGTGCTGCCTCGCCACAGGAAATTCCTAGTGCTCCTGTTCCTGCTGCAAAACATGTTTTTGGGAAGTGACATTCAATAGGATAGAGTCAATGGACTATTTAAAAAGAGAACGGATAATCAGTATGAGACCGACTGACATGTGTCCTTCCCTGCTTTTCTAAGATCCCTGTATACTTAAGGTACAGGGCTGAGCAGAAGTCACATGCTTACCGTTCTTCCTCACTTAGAACCAACCAGGTCCTGGTGAATACTGGGATAAGGGGCTGGGTTTTTTTTTTTTTTTTTTATAAGTTTTCGGCCAGGGCCCTGGGTTTGAAGTCGTAACCTCCGACATATGGGGCTGACGCAATACACCTTTGAGTCACAGGAGCTGCCGGGGCTGGGGTTCTTTCTTTTTTTTTTTTGAGACAGAGCCTCAAGCTGTCACCCTGGATAGAGTGCTGTGGCTTCACAGCTCACAGCAACCTCCAATTCCTGGGCTCAAGCGAGTCTGTTGCCTCCGCCTCCCAAGTAGCTGGGACTACAGGCGCCCGCCCCACGCCCGGCCATTTTTTGGTTGCAGCCGGCATTGTTGTTTGGCGGGCCCAGGCTGGATTCGAACCCGCCAGCTTAGGTGTACGTGGCTGGCGCCTTAGCCCGTTGAGCTACAGGCACCAAGCCAGGGAGCTGGGGTTCTTAAAGAAGACAATTCTAAGTCAGGTGAAGTGGCTCATCCCTGTAATCCTAGCACTCAGGAGGATCAATTGAGTCAGGAGTTTGAGACTTGCCTGAGCAAAAGGAAGACTCCATCTCTATGAAAAATAGAAAAAAAAAAAAAAGGGCGGCTCCTGTGGCTCAGTGGGTCGGGCATCCGTCCCATATACCACGGGTGGCGGGTTCGAACCCGGCCCCCGCCAAACTGCAACAAAAAATAGCCAGGTGTTGTGGCGGGCGCCTGTATTCCCAGTTACTCCAGAAACTAGGCAAGAGAATCGCCTAAGCCCAAGAGCTGGAGGTTGCTGCGAGTTGTGGCGTCACAGCACTCTACTGAGGGGAATAAAGTGAGACTCTGTCTCAAAAAAAAATAATAAAAAAGAAAAATAGAAAAAAATTAGCCAGGTTTCTTGGTGCCACCTGTATTCCCAGCTACTCCGGAGCCTGAGATAGAAGGATCACTTGAACCCAGGAGTTTGAGGTTGCTGTAAACAAGGCTGATGTCATGGCACTCTAGCCCAGACAACATAATGAGACTCCATCTCAAAAAAAAAAAAAAAAAAGATCAAAAGAAGACAGTACTCAGCAGAGAGGTCAGTACCACCATTAGCTGGGTGTGGTGGTGTGCATCTATAGCCCTATAGCCCCAGGTACTTGGGAGGCTAAGGCAGGAGGATTGTTTGAGCACAGGAGTGTAAGGTTGAGGTTGCGGTGAGCTGTAATGACACCACTGCACTCTATCCTGGGTGACAGAGTGACCCCCATCTCAAAAAAAAAAAGAAAGAAATGTAAATTCTGGCTGGGCACAGGGACACCTTTAATCCTAGGATTTGGGGAGGCCAAGATAGAAGGATAACTTGAGGCCAGGAGTTTGAGACCAGACTGGGCAATACAGCAAGACCCCTCCTTAAAAAAAAAAAGAGAAATGCAAGGCCAGGTATAGTGGCTCACACCTGTAATCCTAGCATTCTGGTAGGCTGAGATGGGTAGATTGCCTGAGCTCACAGATTCAAGATCAGTCTGAGCCAGAGTGAGACTGCCTCTTTAAAAATAGCCGGGCATCATGGTGGGTGCCTGTAGTCCCAACTACTTGGGAGGCTGAGGCAAGACAATGTCTCGAACCCAAGAGTTTGAGGTTGCTGTGAGCTATGATGCCAAGGCACTTTACCCAGGGTGACAAAGTGAGACTCTGTCTCAAAAAAAGGAAAAAAGAAAAGAAAAGAAATGCAAATTCTCAAGCCCTGTCCCAGGCTGACTGGATCAGAAACTCTGAGGCAGATCTCAGTTTTGGCATCATCATAGCGCATAACAACCTGCAACTCCTGAGTTTAAGCGATCCTCTTGCTTCAGTTTTTCTATTTTAGTAGAGATGGGGTCTCTCACTCTTGCTCTGGCTGGTCTCAAACATGTGAGCTCAAACAATTTACCCACCTTGGCCTCACAGAAGGCTAGGATTACAGGTGTGAGCCACCTTGCCCAGCCACAATCTCAGTCTTAACAAGCACCCCTGGGTGATTCTGATGCACAGTGAAGTCTGAGAACCACTGCTCCAGGTCTTTGTTCCCTTGAAATCAGTCCTCCAGGAGAATTTACTCCAGGATCTGGGAATGTGTCTATCTTCCCCCTTTGTGCTGCATCTCAAAGTTCAGCTGGGGAACATAAACAGATTTAGTCTGACTCAGTGTAGAAAGCATTTATTGAGTGCCTCTTGTGTGCGAGGATTCTGGAAATGAGGGCAAATGGCACAACACTAGTGGGATAGTGACTAGCTGAGATCTCAAAAGAGAATGGAAGGTACTGGGGGAAGAATGAAGGCAAAAGAAGGGTAGAATTTTAATTGTTTATCCTTTCTCCATCTTACCTACTTTTTCTTTTTCTTTTTTTTTTTTTTTTGTAGAGACAGAGTCTCATTTTATCGCCCTCGGTAGAGTGCCGTGTTGTCACACAGCTCACAGCAACCTCCAACTCCTGGGCTTAGGTGATTCTCTTGCCTCAGCCTCCAGAGTAGCTGGGACCACAGGCACCCGCCACAATGCCCAGCTATTTTTCTGTTTTGCAGTTTGGCCGAGGCCGGGTTTGAACCCGCCACCTTCAGCATATGGGGCTGGCGCCCTACTCGCTGAGCCACAGCCGCCGCCCATCTTACCTACTTTTTCTTCTTGTCCTGAGGCTCCTATTAAAACAAGTGATTGTGTCCAGCCTGAGCCAGAGCGAGACCTTGTCTCTAAAAATAGCTGGACGTTGTAGCAGGCACCTACAGTCTCAGATACTTGGGAGGCTAAGGCAAGAGAACTGCTTGAGCCCAAGAGTTTGAGATTGCTGTGAGCTATGACGCCACTGCACTCTACTGAGAGTGACAAAGTGAGACTCTGTCTAAAAAACAAACAAATAAAAAAAACAGCAAAACCCAATTGATTGTGGTTTAAATTGTTTTGAGGCTACAGGTAGAAAATTGTCCCTTGTCCATTTTTGCTGGCCATGGGGACTCTAAGCTATTTATAGTCATAGGCCTTTGACTCCCCATGTCTAACTTAAAGAATGTGAGGACTATGTGGGTACACACACCATGCAAAAATATACACACCATTGGCTCTCAGGGGCAAGGGTAGGGAGAGCCAAGAAAAGGAGGTCCCAGAGGGTTAGAAATTCCTTGGGCAAAATGAGTTTAGCAGATAAAAAGCAGGAAAGTCTTTCAATAGGGAGGGCGGGGACACCCTGGCCTACTCCAGCTTCCTGAGACCCAGAAACTGTGGCCAGAGGAAGCAGAGGGTCTCTAAGGCAAATAACAAAGGTTCCTGAGGATGAAACCTGAGGCTAGAAAGTGAATGGGGAATAAGGGATAGTCACCAGATCCAAAGGGTTCCCTTACACAGGCAAATGTGGGGAGTGGGGCGGGGGGATGGGAACTATGCCTAGCTATTTTCCTCCGGCCTTCTCTCCATCACAGGCAGCTCCCACCAGAGATTCCATTGCTGTCTCAAGTCTGAACATTTGACTCCTGACCTCGCCCGCTTTGGGTTTTTTTTTTTTTTTTGCAGTTTTTTTGGCTGGGGGCCGGGTTTGAACCCTCCACCTCCCATACATGGGGCCAGCGCCCTACTCCTTGAGCCACAGACGCCACCCCTGCTTCAGGTTTTGAGGAATAAGCTTTTTTCTGATTCTCATCGAACCCTTTCTTTTGCTTCTGTGCAAGCCTTCCTCTCTATGCCTAAAAGGCTCTGGGCTCAAGGAGCAGATAGCCCTGCAGCTCAGCTGCAGTGACCTACATCAGCTCTCCCTAGGCCCTGGGTGTGGGGGTCTGAGGTTTCAAGGTAGGAACTTGGGAATCTGGTACAGGTCTACAGATGATGACATCAGGCAGGCAGGGTGTAAAAGTAGCATTAAGGGACCATGAGGCTGGGGCAGGCACCACAGGACTGAATTCTCACTTTGTTATTTGAGGGCTTTTTTTGTTTTTTGCGTGTGGACAATATCAGAAGATGCTCTTCTCCTAAATGCAAAAATACTTCTGAGTGGTGACCTTTTGGATAAGAGCCAGGAATCCCTGACATTCCTGGTTTCTATTCATGAGATTTGGGAGGAGTTTCTTCCCGTTCCCATTTATTGCTGGACCTACCCCAGTCTGATTACGTTCCCATTTATTGCTGGACCTACCCCAGTCTGCAGTGGGCTGGGGAGATTACGTGGAAGAGGGAGCTCAGATTTCAGCTGATTTATTTCAGAGAAATAAAGGAGGTCAGATATGCAGAAATCCACTTACTCCCAGGCTTAACTGCATAAAGACCCTTTACTTCTTAGACCCAAGGGTTCTGAGAAAGATCCAAAAGGAGCCCCAGAGATGGATTACCATTTACAAACCCCTTACCTCGGGACCCTGGCAACTGAACTCTCTCCTTCCAGCTACAGGCCTTCTAGAACCGGGAAGGCATTTTCTGAAATAGGTGCTTTCCCTTCTCTCTTTCTATAAGCCACATGTTTAGGATGACCACTGCCTCCAGATTGTGCATGTTTTGCCCTGGTAAGGAAATCCTATTGTAAGGGGAGGAAATTAAGTGGTGGTGACAGAGAATGACAGATGAGCCTTTTGCTTACCAGAGAGAGAGAGAAAATGGGCAGGCTGTGCAGAACTGGGTGGCTCTCCTGTCACACAGGCTTCCCCTTCGCCAAGCTCCACCCTAAAGCCCAGGAAGTCCACAGCTTGGCTGGCAGCCAGAGGGCTGCGAGCATTCCTCAGGACTTTTGATAGGCTGGGGGATGGTTCCCATCAAGAGGATGGGGGAGGGGATAAGAAGATGAGGACGGGGGTAAGGGTGAACAAAGAGAAGGGGTGAGGGTAAGAGGAGGGAAGTTAGTTCTCAGCGCCATAAGTCCCATTTAGAGAGAAAGGCTAAGGCTGGATGCCTTCCCGTTGGTCATGCGAAGAGTCTGCAGTTTCAGAACAGATGACCCCTGGGTCACCTCGGTGCTCAGGGTCATCCCTGACGTCCCAAGCTGTTCTCTGGAGGCTTATTAGCGCTTTCTTCTTTACTCTGGGGCTGTGGTTGTGCTTGGGAGCCCCTGAGTGGCTAAAGGCTGGTACTGCAGTTGTGCTGGGGGAGGAGCCCATCGGGTCCCCCTCCGCCTCTCTACCTCGGCCCCTCCCTTTTCTTCCCTTTAAGCCTAGGACTCTGGAAATAGCACCTGGTAATGGGAGCGCTGACAGATACTGAGTTATAGGAGAGCAAGTGTCCTGGCCAGAGTCCTCAAAATTTTAGCTTGATCGCTTTTGGACTGTTTCCTTGAAAGCAGGTGCCCCAGAACTCCTCCCATTCTCTTCCACACATTGCTCCTTAACGTGTCCCTGGGGTAGTGTGCTTCTTGGCTGCCATGGTCCCCTTCCTTGGGCTCCAAGAATTGTAACTCTTGGGCCATCTACTATCCGTGACCCCTATGACCTTGGAGGGACAAACGGCCCCAGGATAATTCTCATTTTAAAATCAGTCTTCCCTGGCACAGCGCCTGTGGCTTAACGGGCTAAGGTGCCAGCCACGTACACCTGAACTGGCAGGTTTGAATCCAGCCTGGGCCCGCCAAACAACAATGATGGCTGCAACCAAAAAATGGCCGGGCGTTGTGGCGGGCGCCTGTGGTCCCAGCTCCTTGGGAGGCGGAGGCAGGAGACTCGCTTGAGCCCAGGAATTGGAGGTTGAGTTTGAGGCTCTGTCTCAAAAAAAAAAAAAAAAAAAAAAATTTACCCTTCCCTACTTAGTCCTACCCTTCCTTCTCTGGCATTGCCCACAACTCCTTTCCCTTTTCCAACCTCATTCATCCATCACCCCAAACGCCTACCCAATTTCTTACCCAGACATCTCATGTGGGAGAAGGGAGTAAGGTGAAAACTGGACAAAGCTCAGTTTAGAAATTTTCCCAGGGAAACTGGTTCCTTCTGTTTGGCTTCACTTGACCTATTTTCTAGCTTTCCTGGTTAGCCCCCTTGTTCTGTGCACTAAGCCTTCCCAGTGGACTAATTTTTTTTGCTGCCTTGCCCACTCCTTCCTCCAACAGATCTCCGGGGGCTATTCCCAACCAGGGCAAATTTTCACAATGCTGAGAGAGAGAGGAGATTCCCTAGAAACAATTGCTGTCAGCTTGTCTCTATAAAGAGACAACTGCTGGCTCGGCGCCTGTGGCTCAACGGGCTAAGGCGCCAGTCACATACACCTGAGGTGGCAGGTTTGAATCCAGCCCGGGCCCGCCAAACAACAATGACGGCTACAACCAAAAAAATGGCCAGGCGTTGTGGCGGGCGCCTGTAGTCCCAGCTACTTGGGAGGCGGAGGCAGGAGACTCGCTTGAGCCCAGGAATTGGAGGTTGCTGTGAGCTGTGATACCACAGCACTCAATCCAGGGTGACAGCTTGAGGCTCTGTCTCAAAAAAAAAAAAAAAAAAGAGACAACTGCTTACAGTGTTGTTGGAGAAGGAGGAAGGGTGGAGGCTAGGAGCAGCTCACCCACCCCAGGAGAGGACCTGTTTCCATCGCCCAGCCTATAATTAAAGAATCTTGGCTGTTGCCTGGTGTTGGAGGATCTGAGAGCTCTGCAAACATCATGAAGAACTTGGAGAGACATCATGAGAGAAGTGGAGCTGGAGTATAAGTAACTTAACTTTGCAGCTGGGAATTAAAACTTTACCCAACTCCACCTCAAAGTAGTTTTCTTTGATGATATCCCTTCTCCTGAATTTGTCTCATCTTTTGATTGGGTAATCCTTCAAGTTACTAACCAGGCAGCTATGTGGAAATGAAATCATTTTAAGCAGAGGCAGCCTCATTCCCCTATTGTACTCCGGCCCTCAGCTTTCCTGCCCTCCCGAGCTGCTGCCCCACATTCACCCTGCAGGGGGCATTTTTGTTCAGTCCTTAGCTGGTGCCAGCTTCAAGGGAGCCCCAGAAAGGAAACATAACAATTGGTCACGTGTCGGGGGTGGGATTTCTTGCAGGGGTTGCTGGGATAGGGAAGGGAGGTACACGTGGAGTGGGCGGAACGCGCTGAAAGTTTTGGCGGGGTTGGCACAGGCAGAAAAATTCCCAAATTTGTGTTGTGATTTTGTGGGGAGGGTGAAGCATTAAAGAGGGTGTGACCTACCCTGTGAGAGGGCCCCTCCGAGAGGAGTAGGGGAACCGCACACTAGCATCCTGCCTGGAACGCCGCGCAGAGTTTCTACCAGAAGGAGCTCAGAGATCAGACCGGGTTTTGGAGCCGGAAATGTCTGTGGCTCCATGCTGGTTTCCCAACACCCATCCTCTCAGAGAAGAGAAAGGTGACCTCTCCTGCCGTTGTCTCCTTTTAGTGCCATGCGGGGCTGGGCTAATGACGACCTCTAGAAGCCGCCCCCTTAAATCCTCTCTCCCTGGGGAAAAACCAAAACAAATTTCCTTAATTTTACTATAGGGTTCTGCCTCACTGTTAAAAGGAAAACGCAGTTTTATACAGTCACAAACCTGGAAGGAACCTTAAAGATGATCTATTTTAATTTTTTTTTTTGGTCTAGTTTGGGAAAAACCAAGACCCAGTCAAATAAAAAAGCTTGCTGCATGCTCTTTCTTATAGAGGCATTTCCTTCAAAGACCTTAGGTCATAGAAGTGGAATTCTACCTTTCTTTTTTTTTTTTTTTTTTGTAGAGACAGAGTACTCTCTCGCCCTCCGTAGAGTGCTGTAGAGTCACAGCTCACAGCAACCTCCACCTCTTAGGCTTGAGCGATTCTCTTGCCTCAACCTCCCAGGTAGCTGGGATTACAGGCGCCCGCCACAACGCCCAGCTAATTTTTGATGGAATTCTACCTTTCTATAAGCCTTAGAGGGATGGTGAAAGTGGTTGGCTTTAACGCTATCCATACTCTTCCTTAGGGATAAAATAGGAAATTGTTTAAGTACTTGATTTATGGGTCCTAAGCAGTTTTCTTAGGTTCCCTCTTAGCTAGCAACTCCACTTTTTTTCCTCTTAGCCTTTGAGATCTCACTTCCTCATAAAACTTTGTGGTTTGGGCTCGGCGCCTATAGCTCAGTGGCTAGGGTGCCAGCCACATACACCTGAGCTGGTGGGTTTGAGGGCCAAACGACAATGACAACAACAACAAAAAATAGCTGGACGTTGTGGCCGACTCCTGTAGTCCCAGCTACTTGGGAGGCTGAGGCAAGAGAATCGCTTAAGCCCAAGAGTTTGAGGTTGCTGTGAGCTATGACGCCACAGCACTCTACCCAGGGCGACATAGTGAGACTCTGTCTCAAAAAAACCCCCAAAACAACAAGAAAAACAACTTAATGGTTTGGAATCAATCCCTTCCCTTCTTTAGAAGACCTTCTCTTCCCAGGTTTCAGTTTTCTGGTAGTTTAGCCAGGAGATCAAGAAGATCAGACCTCCAATCCAAAAATGTCAGCCTTGGCTTTACTGGAGAAAATCATGTTTACTTAGTCTAGAGCAGTGAAATCCTAGACTTTGGATTTCAGAACTGTGAAGTTTCCAGGAAAAAAAAGTTCTGGGTACTGATGTTCACAAAAGAAAGTACATTTTAACACACACACAAAGTAGGAAGCGTGTAAGCTCAGAATTGATAACCTTCTCAACTACCCTGCATGGGTACTCTACAATGTCCCCCTAACCCCCCCTTAAACTTTTCCCATTTTGCCCTAGACTACAGGTAGGCAAACTCCTAGGCTTGGCTGACCAACCATTTCTTAAAGAGCTAGAAAATTACCATTATAGGCTTTGATGGCCCTTTGGGTCTTTTTTGCACTCCTCAACTCTGCCATTGTAGCACAAAAGCAGCCCCAGTAAATGAAATGATTGTGGGGCTGTTGCACTAAGATGTTATTACTTATGAAATTTGAATTTCACAACATGAGCATTATTTTAAAATTCTCAATTATTTAAATATATATATATATATTTTTTTTTTTGTAGAGACAGACTCTCACTTTATCGCCCTCAGTAGAGTGCCATGGCGTCACACAGCTCACAGCAACCTCCAACTCCTGGGCTTAGGTGATTCTC
>CAUYRH010053698.1:0-19554 GCA_963574655.1 Perodicticus potto | reverse complement strand
GAGCAGAGGCAGTGTCTTATTTTGTTGACGTTTCTACAGTACTAGGATGTGTTCAAGACGCGTTGGTTGTGTGACTGTATGAAGGACATTCCACAGCTACTGTTTTAATCAGCTTTAAAGGATTTTGCCTCAGAATCTGCTGTTGTTCAGGCTTTTGGGTATCATGAAAACAGCCTTCTCCAAGCAGTGATCCGAGGGACAGTGGTCAGGTTGTGAGTGAGTTAGCACAGAGGAAACTTCCTAGAAAATGGGGACATAAGGGAATCCTAAACTAATAACTGACCTGTACCAAGTCTCGTCACCGAGTTCTTCTAATAGAGATTTTGGGAAACATTCTCTCGTGGAGACAACATAACCAAGTGCAGTCTGGAACTCAGGACCAGACGTCCGTGGGGTAAGGTCAACTGGCAGATGCCACGGGGTGGTGGTGAGGCTGCCCTCTCCTGGAAGTCACCGCTGCCACCTATCAATGGCTGCCTGAAATGCTCTGAGAGTCCTTACAAGGCTTAGCAGTTAAGATACCATGTATATAGACATGTGTGAAATGTTTTCCTGGCAGGGATGACATTTTAAACTTTCATTATTCGTGATACCTTACTGGGAATCATATGTAATATAGTTCCTGAAAGCAGACTGTCTGAAAGGGAAAGAAAAAAATCTGTAAAGAGTGGAAAAGAGAAGTTAGCTATGAGGTGATGGGGTAGCTTAGGTAAAATAGCTCTTGTTTGTTTTAACTTCTCAAATTTGCCAGCATTTAATAGACATAGTGAATATTCTTAGCCCCACAACTCCTTTAGTTTTCTGACTAGGGCATACTTTTTATTTTACAAAATCACTTATCAATACTGTATAAAATAGAAGTGTTAAAGGATAGTCATTAGTTAGGGCACTGCTACTCACTGTGCGATCTAGAGAAATTACTTAGATCCTCTCTGAACTATGGTCAGATTCATTGATACTATGAGCAGAGTAATACCTGCCGATTCCTCATGGGATGGTTGCAAAAATCTGCTGGGACTGCTGATAGTAAAATTTTTTATAAATTAAACAAATTTATTTTTTGCATCAGATGCTAGTGTAGAAAGGATGAGAGCTATGAGGCTGTGCCACTGATGGCAAAGGGTTTGTTATTGGAAATACAAAAAAAAGCATGCAGGATCCCTGAAATTCTGAAGGCGCTTTTACCCAGTTAAGGAAAGGAGGTTTATCAGCATTTGGGGAAAGCTTTTTGATTAAAACTCCTTGCAATATTTAACTCTAGGCACACATACATTTGTAAGGATATGTTGTCAAGGAATGCTGTGTTGAAAGCGAAAAGCTGTTCTTTGACCATCATATCAAAGAATCATTAATTTGTATCAGAAAACTGGGGAGCGCAGACATTCAGGGATGCTTTGGGAAGGAGTGTGGTGTGCCTGACCAGTTATGACCCATAGCATCTGATTTGTTCCAGAGCTCTCTTGGCTGTTACAAAGGCTGGAGTGGGGAAACCTCCGCTCTGTATTTGTGTAGCTCTTGAACTATGCAGGACTCAATGCAAAAACTGCATTATGAGGGCAAGGGTAGAGCCCTCAACTTACAGATTTTGTGTCTCCTAGTTTCCAGAAGCAAATATTTATTAAATGAAAACTTGATGGAGAATGCATATCAGAGAGAGGGGGAAGTGGCGGATGTTACCCTTGGGGCAGGTGACTGTTCCCGCAGAGCTCAAAGGAGATCCTGCCAGGCTGGAGGCTGTCTCACCCCTTCCAAAGAGATCAAGTCACAGGGTTGGCCCATGGCCGTCAAATAAAGGGCAGTGTAGTTTAAGACAGATGTGAGAAGTTAGGAGACAGTTCACAGGACAGCTGCCATGATAAATTTAGAAAAGAAATGTGGGCAAGGGGTGGGGGCCCATCAGGATTATTTCAACCCCACAAGAAGTGCCTGAATAAAGTGCGACAGGTAGTTGATATTTGGACATTTGCAGAGATGACTGCAGCTCTTTTCAAACTTTTTCTTTTTGGTACCAAGGCATTTTTTGGAAAAGGTCCCTTTGACATGGCCCATAGGATAAGCAGGTGAGGCTGCTCAAGACTGGATTCTCCCCTAAGGCTTTGACACTCCTAGGTCCCACCCTGCCACCAAGAACTGAGGGAGTGAATAACTTCACACACAGTGACCTATGCTTGACCTGGGGGAGTAACATACCTGTTACAAAACTGATGTAGAGGGCTGGGACTGCATTTCACGAAGTTTAGAAAAAGTGTGGACAATATAATGAATGAAAGATTGAAATAAAAGGAGGAAATAAATGATTCCTGGATTTGCAAATACTGTACTGGTTTGTCAAGGATATGTGTGTGGAGCATGTCCCAAAAGTCTTTGTACAGTTTAAGCTTCACTAACTTCAGAAAATAAGTGCTATCCATTTATCTCCGAGATATAACTCAAAGTTATAATTACATACATTTATTTTAGAGTAATTTTAGCTTTGTGGATGTTGAATAATACATTATTAGTTTTAATTATTTCATTCAGTTCCTCTGGTTTGAAAAAGGAAAGGCTGACTTTGAAACAAAAAATTTGCTGTTCAACAATCCTAAAACTAAGAGTGAAAGAACTTCAGGTTTCATAGCAAGGTTAGTGTAAGGCAAACGCATTCTGTAGATACATGGATTTGAGGATAGGTGCGATCCTGAAAGTATAAATATCTGGGAACAAGCAGAAATTCCAGGCAGTATTTCAGACTTTCAAGGTCCAAGTCAAGGGCTCTGCACAGTAACTGGGGGCTCGGGTAATATGTGGGTGATAGATGAAACAGAGAGAAAATTTCACTGAGGCAAATATATGGTATGAAGAAAGGGTGGAGTTGGACACCAGGATAGCAGGGGAGGGCAGAGGGCTGGAGGTCTCAGGAGGGGTGGAGGGATCTGCCAGGCTAGAGTTGGGGCTGTAGCCATTCCCCCTTCCTCTTGCACACCCCCAAGCCCTCTGTGACTCTCCTGTGCTCTGTGGTCTATATACACTCAAGCCCAGACACCCTCAGCTCTCAGTTGCTTCAGTGAGCCCAGCTATTCAGAAAATGGAGAGTATTCTCTGTTTTCTGAACAGCCATCCTGAGCCGTGGCAGAGCTCATGCTCAGCGATTTTCAGTGTGGACCCCCAATGCAACTTTCCGAGTAGTTTGGATTTACTCTTTCTGTACCTGACACTCCTGGTAATCGATCCATTTTTATCAACAGCCTGGGATAACAAAGGCACCAAAAATGTAAGGAACACCCAAGAGAGATTCTTCATGGTCGTTTCCCACTTCTATCCCCACGTTTCTAAACGAGCTGGTCGGCCTGGAGATTGGTAGAACGTGACTCTAGAGGAAGAGGTGGGGTGGGGCTCGGGGCTCAGGAGGACTAAGGTTCCACCCCAGGCTCACAGGCTGCCTGTCTGGGTGGAGTGGAAGGTTCCAGGATAAAATCCAAATACAGTGAGGTTGTGGTCCTGGGTTGGCACACTTAGAAAGTGTGGGTTCTCTGAAGGAGAACAGGCTCCTGACACTTGATAGAGAATCACATTCCCCACGGCAGGTGTCACTCGACCAAGCCTTCCTTCATGGAGAGCAAAGCCAAGAGATTCCAAGCTCTGTCCCCAGGATACAGGGTCCTCTGAGGGAGCAGATATGACTACTGGATTATGACTCTGTGTCCTCCTTGAGCAGAGGACTTCTGAGAACATCAGGTGAGGATTTCACACACACGATCCTCCTTTGAGTTTTTCAAAGAAGGAAAAATCAAAAATATTTTATCACTTTTAAAAATTGATAAAAGAAATAAATTTCTATCAAAATGGAGAGTCACATTATTCGTGGATAATGAGGGTCTGCACTTCCTAGAGAATGGAGTGAGGAAAGAGAATCCCAGCCTCTTAGTCATTTTTTTGTTCTCAGCATCAGGGCGGAACCAAGAAGGGAAGGAGAGGTGGAAGACGAAAAGGTAAGTAAGGTTCTGCCTCCTCAACCGGAGCTCTCCAAGGGGGAGCCTTCCTGTTCCTGCTGTGAGGTCTCAGGTCCCTGATCTCTGAGGAAGCCACTTGCTAGATACCGTCTCTGTGGGGAAAGGGGCCCTCAGAGCAGGCGCTCACGGGAAGGCAAAGTGACCTGAGACCCTTCTCAGAGTCCCTGCTGTGCCCCCCTGCGGCCCTGGGTGCTGCCCAGAGAGGTGGTGAGCGGGGACGACCCCAGGTTGTTGGAGTCAGAATCCTGTCTCCTGACTCTGGGTAAGTCCTCCCACTTCCCAGGAGCTCAGCTTCCTCTCTGACGTCACCCTGCTGCCTGCGCTGCACCTGGGGGTTTTGACCATCACGAGGGATAATGACCGTGAGAGCACTTTAGAAATGAGGCCACACACACGTGAGCCATGCTAACATTACCGTTGACATTTGACCTTGTCTGCTGGGGGCTATCAGTCTCCTATGCCAAGGGTCTCCTATGAAGGGACTCCTGTGATCCTTACACTTCTACCCCGTCTCCTGGTTTCCCAGGTCGGAGGATGTCCCAGAGGGAAACAGAGGAGGAGAGGATGATGCTTTTTATTCTGACAAAGGATTGATGTCACCCCTGTCTTTCCTGGCCCCTTTTCAAAGCATGTTCTATGCGTGTCAGGAATTCAGGGTCATGGGGGAGGTGACCCCGGAACAGGTCAGTGAACCAGGCCTTGGGGAGAGGCTCAGAGTGTATTGTGAAGTCGTGGGTGGGGGCGGGGTGGGGGTGCGGGCTTCAGGTGGCCCCAGCCCGGCTAGGCCAGCAAGCCCTCCTTTCCGTGTTCTGGTCCTGGCTGCAGCTTTGTACCTCCCGTCTTCTGCAGGCCCTGGGGCGAGGATCACGACATCATGAATTTCCGTCGTGTGTTATGTCCAGATCCCCTCCATAAAGTGATAGGGTAATTACTGCGGTCAGGAAAGTTCTGTTCTGACAGACCCCGGAAGACGCTGCCCCCTCTGTCGCCTTTGGACTCTAGAGAGACCTCACGCACTTTATCCTCCTCCCACTCAGAAAGCTCTATAGGAGACCTAAGACCAGCCGCTCTGCTGAGCCCTCACCTGCCATCTCCTTTTTCTCACCTCATCTGACAACCCCCAACCTGCCCACCTTTCCCCCTCGCCACCAGATGTCTCTTTGCCACCAGAGCCTGTTCCTCCCTTGGGTTCCAAATTCCCAGAGGACCATTCCCCAACCCAGCTGCTTGCCTTTCCCCTCTCCCACCACCTCAGAGCCCACCCAGGGCCATCCCTTCAACAACACAGCAAAATGTTTTTATAAAGTGCTGGCCAGAGGGTTTTTTTTTTTACAAGAATTAGACAGATCAGAAACAAGGGCAGGCAGCCCTAGAAAGGTCTTTCATCAGGATCATTTCCCAGCCATGCCCCACAGGGGCCTCTGCCCTGTTCCAGTCACATCTGCAGGCATCACATTGACTGAGTGCCTCAGGCTACCCTCCCGCTACCTGGAACACTGTTCAGAGAACCGCCTCTACTCTCTAGACAGATAATGCTTCCGAAACATTTCCAGGTAGGAAAATTCACCACCACCACCACCCCAAATAATACATTCCTTGTTGAGAATATTGAGTCTCCTCAAAAACGTTCTAATAAGAAGAGTGTCTTTTCTGTATACTGTTTTAGGTTTGGGGCAACCTGGAACTTGTGCTTAGGGAAAGGTAGGAGTTAGTTCCTTCCTAATGTCTATTTTGGCTTCCGAAAAATGACAAGTGTCCTGGAGCTTTTGTTGAAGAGTGGATATCATGTGCCCCCCCCCAAAGCCCCTGCCCTCCCTGAGGAAGTTTGAGAAGATGGCCTCGGTTTCCTGCCTCTTAGCCCTGCCTTAATGACAGTGTATGGCAGACTTCCTTCCTTCCCCTCATTGGCTGTTTCATATCCTTTAGAGCTGTAAGAAGATAGGTCTTCCATATCTGAAGAGAGGGTCAAAGACAGGTATATTTTTCAGAAAATAGTGACTTCATCAGATTTTAGGCCAGAGGGTGACCATAGGTGGATGAGAGTGTTCGGGGATTACTGCTATGGTGGATACTGGGCTGGTCGGGGGAAGCTCTTAGGAGCAGGAAGAATTTGCCTAAGAATTTGTCATGTGGGGCAAGCTCATACATTGAGGAAGCATACTCTGACCTCAGTGTTGTGGTTTTGTTACAGGAAAGTCACCTTGGGGAAGTGCTTCCCTTCCCCAGGTATTTCTACAGGCTGCCTAAACTGATGGCATTTGCACAGCAAAAGGCTCACACTAATGTCAGTGGCAGGAATGTCACCCAGGCAGCTCCTTACCTCCCAAAGCATAATACAGCAGAGAGTAAGGAAAAGATGCCTAGAGTGAGTGAGAAAGTAAGAAAAAAAATGAAGGAACGAATGTCCTTGCTGGTGGAAAAGAGGTGTTCCTCTTTGGGGGCCTCAGTGTCCCCTTATCATGACCCTGTCCTGCTCCCCCCTTTCTCAGTCTGACCCAGACACCACTTCCTCGAGGCTGATCAGGGTGCCGCAGGGCTTACTGATGCCATTTGGCAGAAGTGGCCCTGGGGCCGCTCTTTGTGTACTAAGCCTTGTCTGCAGGGCTGTTGTCAGGCATGGTCGCCTCCTCTTTAGGGACGGTGACTTCAGTGCCTTCCTTTCATCCTGCCCTTCGTGTGTACAGTCCACCCATCAGAATAGAGGTACTGTCTTTGATTGTCATGGGCTTGGTGGAGCCACAGTAGATATCTCCTAGAATACACGCAGCTCATGGCCCAGAAGTGAGTCCTGGGCTGTGCATCAGGGTGACAGATACTTGGGGGCTCACCAGGGACCTTTACAGATGCTCTTTTTGGAGAAGACTTTGCAAAAATCTACCCTGGAGAAAGGGGCATGGAGCAGAAGGCAACTCCACTTACACAGATTGGGACTCAAAAATAGGGTGAGTTTCCTAGTGGGTGCTTGAAGTAGTTTTTCTGGAAAAATCTGTGAATGCAGGATGTCAAAACAAAAACAAAAAACAGATGTACACTAAGCCCCCTGACTTGACTATACTTGTATTTTCTTGTCTAGAGTTATGCCATTGACTCTGCAGCATCTGAAGATTAGAGTTGCTAAAAGAATGAAGGGTTTGGGGAGGCCCTGGGAAGGACAAAAGGGGGCATGGGGTCCAGTAGAGGAGGAGATTCAGGGGAGGACCTGGACATCCATGTGGATAGACCAGCCACTAACCTTGCCTCTCCATACCTTTATCTTCTTCCCATCTTGGGGTCCTTTACCTCTATTCCAGTTCATTTACTGCCACACCCAGAACTTAACATCAGGAACCCCCCTCTGACATGTGTAATAATGCAGCTTGACATTCCACCCTTTGACTGCACCCCCCATTCTTCCAATATATACTCTCAATTGGTCATTTTCTTTAACTCCAGGTCATTCATTTTTCTATACTCATCTATGCCCCATATTCTTGCCTCTGTTCCCTCCCTCATCAAGGCAGACTTTAGGGTCTACATGGTAACCAATATTTAAAAAGCTCCACTTCCCGTAGGCCTCATTCAGTCCCCTTTCATCCTTCCTATTTGGCAAAATCTCATCTCCTTGCCTTTTTCAGAAATGACTTCCAATATGTAACTGATCACTATTGGATTAAATCTCACAAGTCTGCTGTCACTGTGATAACATGCGTGGTCAACCCCAGAACTATGTGGAAGTCATTTGTTCATCCCCCAAATAATTACTGGTGCTTACTAATAGTAAACGAAACAAATCGTGGTTTAGTCTACTCTCCCATGCTACTCAAATCTATTTCAAACCTTCTGCACTTTGCTCAGACTTAGGCCACCTTCACTTGCTTAGCAGATGTGCTGGACTTGTCATTCACAGAGGAACTAGAAGCCGTTAGATGGGAATTTTTCATCAAAAGAAATCTTCACAAAACAGTATCCATCTCTCCTTTCCTTCTTTCTTCCTGTTATAAAGAACAAACTTTTCTTCTTAAGTTTCTATCCTCAAAGAAATGATACTTCCTGAAAATGGCTTTACTGAGTGATAGCTAACACCTAGTCTTTTTCTTTTTCAAAATTTTCTTGAGACAAGGTCTCACTCTGTTGCCTAGGGTAGAGTGCACTGGCATCATCATAGCTCACTGCAGCCTCAAACTCCTAGGTTCAAATAATCCTCCTGCCTCAGCCTCCTGAGTAGCTGTTGCTGGGACTACAGGTGTGCACCACCATGCCAGGCCATTAAACCTAGTCTTGATGCACCCATCCACCCTTGCCAGCTGTCCTTACGGCCCCCTCATCTCTCCTCATGAGGCACTTAACATCTTTTTATTTTTTAAGTGTCTATTATGAAAATGTTTCAGATATAAGAGTATAATTCCTCATGTATTCACCATCCAACTTTCACAATTACCCTGCACGACAGACCCCCTTCTTTACACTATGATTAAAGTGTAAAAGTCCATCTATACATCTTGCCATCTATCTCTTAGAAGACAGGCCATGTGCCCTATGTCAATGCTCTCACTTTCCCTTGACACTTAACACATGAAAATCACACTTATCCACAACACAGTGAGCGAACCACATTGAGTTTTGCTGGCTTTGGCAATCAGTTCTGAGAAACCCTGAGAAATCATTTGAATTCCTCCCCCCACTTCATACAAGCCATAATCTTATGGCTTGTATGAAGAACAGATTCGGTGCATAATGCAGTCCTTAAATCACACGGTAAGTACAACATGAAGAAATACTGAAGTAGAAAACTTCACGAGTGGATGAAAACTTGCGATTGCTATATGAATGTTTTCAAATATTTAGAAGAAAACTTTTTTCTGCCACACATTTTAAAAGTTACTTGTTTCCAGTTAAATACAGTAGATCATCTCCAAATGCCATTAAAAGTAACGAACTAATTGTCAGGACAATACAAATCCAAACCACTATGAAATATCATTTAACGCCCACGAGGATGAGTAGAATCAAAAGACTCAAATCAGTGTGTCTGAGAATGTGGAGAAATTGGAAGCCTCATACACTGCGGGGGGAATGTTAAGTGGTGTAGCTGTTTTGGAAAACAGTCTGGCGGTTCCTCAAATGTTAAGCAAGGTTGGCATAAAACCCAGCAATTCCTCTCCTAGGTATACACCCAAGAGAAATGAAGACATATGTCCACACAGAAACTTGCACAACTGTTTTCACAGCAGCATTATTCAAAAGAGTCAAAAGGTGAGGTGGCTCACGCCTGTAATCCTAGAGCACTGGGAGGCCAAGGCAAGTGGATTACCTGAGTTCAGAGGTTCAAGACCAGCCTGAGCCAGAGTGAGCCAGAGTGAGACCCCGTCTCTACCAAGAAAGGCCAGGCATTATGGTGGGCACCTGTAGTCCCAGCTACTTGGGATACTAAGGGCAAGAGAATCGCTAAAAGGAGAAAAGAAAAAAAAATTAAAAAAAAAACAAAACTTCAAACTAAGATGAGTGAAAGCCAGTTGAAAGCAAAATTCAAAAAAAAAAAATCAGTCAAAAGGCAGAAACAATCCAAATGTCCACCAACTGATGAATGGATAAACAACACAAAAATGTGATACATCCCTACAATGGAATATTGCTCAGTCATAAAAAGTATTAATACAATGCTACAACATGAATGAATGAACCCTGAAAACACGGTGATACCTGAAAGAAGCCAGACCATGTATGATTCCATTCTTATGAAATATTCAGAATAGGGAAATCTGTATTGATAGATAGTAGATTAAGGGTGCTAAGGGGTGTGGGGAATGAGGGCTGGAAGGGGTTTTTCTTCTGAAAACAGAAGAGTATGGGGTTTCCTTTTGAAGTCAAGAAATGTTATAATATTGACTTTAGTGATGGATGTATAACTCCATGACATGCTGAAAATCATTAAGTTATATACATCAAGTGGGCAAAGTGTATGGTATATGAACTACCAGTAAAACTGTTTAAAAAGTAAAGGATTTAAAAATAGTGAGTGCTGGGCGGTGCCTGTGGCTCAGTGAGTAGGGTGCTGGCCCCATATACTGAGGGTGGTGGGTTCAAACCCAGCCTCAGCCAAACTTCAACAAAAAAATAGCCGGGCATTGTGGTGGGCACCTGTAGTCCCAGCTACTCGGGCGGCTGAGAGAAGAGAATTGCCTAAGCCCAAGAACTGGAGGTTGCTGTGAGCTGTGACACCACAGCACTCTACCGAGGGCAACAAGGTGAGACTCTGTCTCTAAAAAAAAAAAAAAAATAGTAAGTGCTTAAGAAAGACAGGAACAGAAGAGGATATAATAGAAGAGGTTAACACATTTTTGAAGATGAAAATCCAGGTAACTGACATAGCAATGCAGAAAAAACCCTGCAAACTAGGGTTATTTTCAAACCACAAAACCCAAAAAGACAAATAACATGGTGGCACCAAATAAGAACTAGAGGTTACTTGCTATAAATACCGTTCTTTGAAACTTTGGTTCATTTTTGTTTTACATTATGTATTAAAAAAACAATTTGGGGGCGGCGCCTGTGGCTCAAAGGAGTAGGGCGCTGGCCCCATATGCCAGAGGTGGTGGGTTCAAACCCTGCTCCAGCCAAAAACCTCGAAAAAAGAAAAAAAAAAAAATTTGGGAGGAGTGTTCTTCTCCAATATTTTATAAAACTCTGTCGAAATGTCAGCCTGCTTCAAATGTGGAAAGAGAATCCTAGGTTCTTGCACCAGCCTCATATACTGAGGGTGGCGGGTTTGAACCTGGCCCTGGCCAAACTATAACAACAACAATAAAAGTAGTCAGGCGTTGTGGTGGGCGTCTGTAGTCCCAGCTACTCAGGAGGCTGAGGCTAGAGAATCACCTAAGCCCAAGAGCTGGAGGTTGCAGTGAGTTGTGAAACCATGGCACTCTACTGAGGGTGACAAAGTGAAACTCTTTCTCTAAAAAAAAAACAAAAAACTGGGGTCTGGGTGTGGCATGGCAACTGTGGGAATCAAAACCAAAAATCTCAAACATTATGTAAAACTCAAGACAATATAGTCAATGGTCCTTTTTTAAAATTCATTAATTTGAAAGTAATTGAACTAGTACAAAAATTGCATGGATGGTAAACAACAGCGTACTCTTTATAGATTTAACTCTCATTAACGTTTTGACTCATTTGTGATCTCTCTTCCTGTTTCTCTGCCTCCCTCCTTCCCTATCTTTTCCCTCTCTCTTTCAGACTCTCTCTCTCTATACAAACACACACACACAGAGAAAATAACACATATATTCCTGAATATTTGAAAATAACTTCTCATACATCATCCAATTTCTCCTTGAATGTTTCACTGTGTATTTCTTAATAAAAAAAATCCTCTTACATTCTCAATCATCCCCTGTAAAAGTTATCAATGTAAATTTAGCAGTGCCATTTAGCACTGGTATAGAACTTCTAACTAATCTCTCATTCATATTTCTTTGCTGTCAATTTATCCAGAAATATCCTTTGTTAATATCCATTACAGGATCCAGTTTGGAATTATATATTGCATTTAGTTGTTATTTGTCTTTAGTTTCTGGAGCAGTTTCTAAAACTTCCGAGCATGGCCATTTTTAAAGAACACAGTAGAACCTCTGTAAGTTGACTACCCAGTGGACTGTAACAAATGGGTTAACATACAGAGGAGGCCAACCTAAGAACTAGGCCCACTGTACTGATATGTACACGTGGGGTGCATGTCTCGTCTGTGCAAATTGGGTCAATTGAAGGAGGTGGTCAGTGTACAGAGGTGGTCGACTACGGAGGTTCTACTGTATATTCAGGGAGCCATTTTTATAACCTCTTCTCTCCTGGAAATATTTTGGTGGAGCTTATCTTACTTTAAAGGATGTTTTCACAGTTGTGAGTCCTAGTAACCTTAGAAGTTGTCAGGATCAGGCTTCTTATAAACAAACGTAAACCACAAGAAAAAACGACAGTATCAGGGATGCAAGGCCATATGGGGAGATTTTTCTGAACAGAGAGACCTCTTAGAGTCAAGGGAGGGTAGATGGAAGGAGGCAGACGTGAAATGTCCCTCTTTTTTAGGTAGAAACAATAGGGAAGGTGTGGATGCAGAAGTCAGGCTGAGAAAGGAGCTGGCGTCACCACTAAACCCTCACCACATGGAGGGGAAGAAAAGAATCAGGTGTGTGGGGCCAAAATAGATTCATCAGACTCAGTGGGAGGTAAGGAAATGACACAGGGCTTCTTCTCAGCAGTTTATAATCTATCTTTCTTTTTTTTCTTAATCAGGCCCAGGTGAGGTTCAGACTCACAGCCTCCCGCTTGCAGGGCAGGCGCTCTAACTACTGAGGTACAGCACCCTGCTAGCAGTTTATGATCTAAAGAAGGAAACTTTAAGGGTTATAACTGTTCAAAGACTGGATAACATGGGAAGAAAACAAATACACATACATCATCAAGAAAAGTGACATCATTGTTTTAAAAAGTATAGTGGAGCCAATAGAAATAAAAGTTAGAAAAGTTAGAAAATAGATGGGGGAAAATTGTTAAACCTTGCATGAAGTAACCATAAGTGTGATTCAAAACCAAAGGCATTGCTAAATAGAATTTCAGTTGTGCTCATTAGAGGTTACATGATGCTAAAGAGAATTCTGCTCCTTAAATCAGGATGTTTGGTCATAAGGGTTGAGGTTTACCACAATTGCTCTGTAAAACAGAAGGAGAGTTTTTAAATATTGGGAAGGGGAGGGGTGGCGCCTGTGGCTCAAAGGAGCAGGGCACCGGCCCCATATGCCGGAGGTGGTAGGTTCAAACCCAGCCCCAGCCAAAAACTGCAAAAAAAAAAAAAAAAAAAAAAAAAAAATATATATATATATATATGGCAGAAGAGGGATTGGTAGAGAGAAGAAAGAGGGAGAAGCAGGGTGGAACACTGTATGGGTGAAAGGGGCTAGATCTGAGAGCCCCAAGGGGCAGAATAGCCTAAAAGAGATTGGGAGAGAAAAAAGTTTTCAAGCGTTTGCCAAGGGTATGCTCTGACTGTTCTTTGCCTCATTGGGCTTCTAAATGATGACCAGTCCCATGCAGAAAGCTGACAATGACCTTCTCAGTCTTAACCTAGAATCCTTTATAAGAGCCTTCCTGTAATTAAAATACCATAAAAGGTACAAAAAGTTTATGCTAAAACCGTTCAAGACTTCAAAGTGAGAAAATCCTTAACGTCCAGACCTTGGCTCAAACCATCTTTTCACCTGCTCCCTAACTCCTCTAAACTATGTACAGCTATAGGGTGAGGTAAATGACTCCAGCAAAGTAAAGCCACGAATTCTCCTTTCTGCCTCCTGAAGTTTTAGAATTGGAAGCATGGGGGTGTTTAGGCCCTGAGATCAGTGGGTGGGAAAAATCTTCCTCTTGAATCTCTTGGTGAGGAATAAATGTTACTGCTCCTGAGGGCCAGCCTTCTTTCCCCCAAGAAGTACAGAGAATGTGCCATGCTTCCCACCTTCCCCTAATGAAAATGGAAATTCCCCTTTCCATTTCTCTATCCTTTTTGGAGCAGTATAGAGGACAGACTAGGTAGCTCTGAAAGGATCCAGGGATAAAAATACTTTCCTGCAAACAGTAATTTGCTTTTATTTTTAAAAAGTTACTGATTCCAGAGTATCTGGCAGGTGAACTTCATTGAGTGGAACATGTATGGATGGGTTTTGCTCTTGTAGATATGGGGTCGGCTAGAGCAAGGTCCAGGAAATGGGTGGGTCCTATTGCAAAATCTATTATGCATAGTGAGTTACTGTGTCTGGAAAGCACAATTTGAGCTTGACTATAAGGTCTCCTTGATTGTGAGGGTATTTAGAAGAAAAAGGCAGGCCCTTTCCCTGGGGGAATCTCTTTAAGATGCCTGGCTTGATGGCATCATTGTAAGACCAACAGATCACCAGGAAATCACTTGTGGCAATTGGTCATCAGGTAGCAGCTACGGAGGATTTGGGAAAAAAAGAAGACAGTAAGAAAAATGTAATGGGAAAACAAGTGGGTAAGAAAGAAAAAAATGAAGAGGGAAAAGAATGACTCCATCATCCCTACTCATGACCACATCCTGGTCATCTTCCACCTACCATGCTTGTACCTAGCTCTTACCTCCCGGTGGCTAGTAAGGGCTGTGGAGAGAAAAGTGATACTGTTTCAGTATAAGAGTACAAGGTATGGTCTCTGATCACAAAGATATTATCTGCAGGGATATCATAAGATACTCTATCATCTTCCTTGGGAGAGGGGATCTTTGTCCCTAGCCATGCTACATCTTACACTAAGATTACAGTGATTTAGGGGTATATTAGTCATCTATCGTAATGGATACCTCAAAATTTAGTGGCTTAAAAAATGTCTATTTATTATCTCACAGTTTTTGCCGGTCAGGAATCCAGGTGAGGCCTAGCTGGGTTCTCTGCATCAGGGTCTTTCGCAGGACTGCAAGCAAGTTGTCAGCTGGGGCGGAGGTCTCTTCTGAAGTCTCACCTGGGGAAAGACACACTTCCATGCTCACTTATGTAGCTGTTGGTGGGATTTAGTTCCTCAAGGCTTGTTGAACTGAAGCTGTCAGTTCCTTGGTGGCTGTTGGCTGGAAATGTCTAGAGATGTCCCTCAGTTCCGCATCATGTGGGCCTTCCCAGTGTGGCAGCTTGCTTCATCAAAGCCAGGAAAGGAGAGGATCTGTAAGCAAGATAGAAGTTACTATCTTTTTTTGTGTGCAGTTTTTGGCCAGGGCCGGGTTTGAACCCACCACCTCTGGTATATGGGGCTGGCGCTCTACTCCTTTGAGCCACAGGTGCTGCCCAGAAGTTACTATCTTTTTAAACTCAAAATGGAAATATATCCTGTCATCTTTCCCTTTGTCTCCTGGTTGGAAGCAAATCACTAAGTCTAGCCTACACTTAAGGGGAGGGGTGATACACAAGTATGTGAAGACCAAGAGGCAATGTCACTGGAGGTTTCTTAGAAGCCATCCAAACTCAAAGGTCTCTTCTTGGACACCACCCTCAGTTCATCGAAGGCAAAGTGGCCAAAGGTACCAAATGGATCCTCATCCTCATCCTCATCCATATTCATGGTTAAGGTCAAACCTGTTTAATGGCTCAGTGGAGTGATGACTAGTAAGAAAAATATCAGAGTGGCCAGGTGCAGTGGCTCATGCCTATAATCCTAGCACTTGGGAGGCCAAGGCAGGTGAATTGCCTGAGCTCATGGGCTCAAGACCAGCCTGAGCCAGAGTGAGACCCCATATCTAAAAATAGCTAGGCATCATGGTGGGCGCCTGTAGTCCCAGCTACTCAGGAGGTTGAGGCAAGAGAATTGCTTGAGCCCAAGACTTTGAGGTTGCTGTGAGCTATGATACCACAGCACTCTACCGAGGGTGACAAAGTGAGACTCTATCTCAAAAATAAATACATAAATAAATAAATAAATAAATATTGGCTTGGTGCTTGTAGCTCAAGCAGCTAGGGCGCCAGCCACATACACCAGAGCTGGCAGGTTTGAATCCAGACTGGGCCTGCCAAACAACAATGACAACTACAACCAAAAAATAGTTGGGCGTTGTGGCCGGCACCTGTAGTCCTAGCTACTCGGGAGGCTGAGGCAAGAGAATCGCTTAAGCCCAAGAGTTTGAGGTTGCTGTGAGCTGTGACGCCACGGCACTCTACCCAGGGTGACAACTTGAGACTCTGTTTAAAAAAAAAAAAAAATTAGAAGTTGAAGGTTGAAGTATCCAAAGAAAAGGAGAAAGCTGGTATGAAGATAAAGGTAGCGTGGGATCACCATGAATGGTAAAGTGAAAGGATCTCTGAGAATCCCCCGATGTACCACTGCCAATGTTCATTCTAGACTTAGAGGGGAGGAGAAACTAGTGGCAATATCTTGCCCCCACTGTAGTCTCCACTCTGACATAGCTCCCAGACCATAGGACAAAAGAAGCAAACTTCCACTCCGATGGGGACAGCCAGGCTTATAGAGGAAGCATATTGTACAGGCTACAAGATTTAATTTCTACTTTTATTAATATATTTAAAAGGCATAGGTGCAGAGCTGTGCGTATAAAAGAGGTCTGCAGTGAGTGCTGGGCAGCTCTGGGCTTCGCAAGGGGTAGGCTCGCTTCATCAGTTGCGTCCATGACCACTACCTTCCTGGACACCACGAAGACGGCACCTGTTGGGGGCAAAAGGGCCAAGAGGGGCATCCTAAAACATTTCAATGCTGAAGAGATTGTGATTGGAGATGGAGGGTTTGTTTTTGTGCTGGAGCAGAGGGGCTATGTAAAAGCAGGTTCCTGGACCCCAGAAGCTGCTGTGGAGCACAGTTCACCAGCTGCATCGGGAGTTCCTGAGAGCTGGATCAAACGTCATACAGATGTTCACCTTCTATGCAAGTGAAGACAAGCTGGAGAACAGGGGCGACTATGCTTTAGAGAAGATATCTGGCCAGAAAGTCCACGAAGCTGCATGTGACATTGTCCGGCAAGTGTCTGATGAGGGAGATGCTTTGGTGGCCGGAGACATGAGTCAGACACCATCATACCTCAGCTGCAAGAGTGAAACTGAAGTTAAAAAAATATTTCAGCAACAGCTAGAGGTCTTTATGAAGAAAAACCTGGACTTCCTGATCACAGAGTATTTTGAACATGTTGAAGAAGCTGTGTGGGCAGTTGAAGAATTGAAAGAGTCTGGCAAACCAGTGGCGGCAACCATGTGCATTGGCCCAGAAGGAGATCTGCATGGAATATCCCCTGGGGAGTGTGCAGTACGCCTGGTGAACACAGGAGCTTCTATTGTCAGTGTGAGCTGCCACTTTGACCCCACCATTAGTTTGCAGATGATGAAGCTCATGAAAGAAGGCCTGGGGGCTGTGGGACTGAAAGCTCAGCCCTTGGCCTACCACACTCCCGACTACAATAAACAGGGCTTCATTGACCTCCCAGAATTCCCCTCTGGACTGGAACCCAGGGCTGCCACCACATGGGACATACAAAAGTATGCCAGAGAGACCTATAACCTGGGGGTCAGGTACATTAGCGGGTGCTGTGGATTTGAGCCCTACCACATCAGGGCAATCACAGAGGAGCTGGCCCCAGAAAGGGGATTTTTGCCACCAGCTTCAGAAAAACACGGCAGCTGGGGAAGTGGTTTGGACATGCACACCAAACCTTGGATTAGAGCAAGGGCCTGGAAAGAATATGGGGAGAATCTTCGCATGGCCTGCGGTACCACCCTTCAATGTCAAAGCCAGATGTCTGGGGAGTGACCAAAGGAACAGCCGAGCTGATGCAGCAGAAAGAAGCCACAACTGAGCAGCAGCTGAAAGAGCTTTTTCAGAAACAGAAAATCACATCAGCAGAGTAGCCTCAGTGGAATCTATTTTTGGTGAATCCCTTGATGTTTGGGAAAAATAGTTAAAAAGCAGTGCTTGTATTAATATCAGCCTATACATTCAATTGGTATTAGCTGAAGGAAATAGACTTATAAATAGCACTTGACAATTTTAAAAGTATGTTTTAGAAATTTACTTAGAAGCAAAATAAGCACAAAGTGAATCTTAAACAGGTTTACTAAGCACTGACCAAGTAAAATGTATTATGGAAATCACTGCAGCAAAGGAAAAGTAATTCTAACATTGGTAGACTAGTAAGGAGGATAGAAAGAGAATTGTCACAAATGACTCAACAGCCATCCAGGGAAAGATAAAGTGCTATGGAAAGTAATCTCCAAGCTCTTCTGAACATGACCCTCGGTAAGAAACACAACTTATATAATGACGCAGGAGAACATAGCACATAACCATTGAAATTAACTGTCATCCATTCTTGTGTTAAATGTTGCATTCTTTTCCATTGTGTTCATTAATAAAACATGCTGGTTGAGGAAAAAAAAAGGCATACACACCCTTTCAAATTTGATTCTTATAGCTTGAACATCATAGATTTAGACACCCAGTTGGTAGATAAAGCAAGACGAGGGAGCTCAGAGTATTTAACTCTCCTTTTGACATGTTTTCCATATAGCCATTGCCTGAAGACTTCTAACAAAGGGAAATGTGATGCCTTAAAGAGGCTGAGTTGGCCACAGGTCACGGAACATGTCACACCTGGTGCCCAGATACTAGCTTCCTTCCACTCAGAGAAACACTGGATAAGGCAGTGAGATAGAATTGGTACTCACAGAGCATCTAGGCAGTGACCCACCCGAAACAGGGTGGCACCAACAGTAATCCCACTTAATTATTATACAAGGTTACCAATGCATCACTGGAAGAGAGGAGGTTGTGCTGACAATGACGAGGGAGGGCAATTTTCTTCTATGGGGATTCTTGCTCTACCTGCTTACCCAGCTTTATGTAATTTTCATTTGTGGCAGGATAATCTACCAAGCTATTGATTGCTGCTTCTGTTCCCTGCCAATGGGGACTCCAAAAGGAATAAAAGTTAACTTGCCAGTTTTGTCTTCCAGGAAGTTCTGAGCTCTTGGTCTCAGGGGTGATTAATGGCTTTTATGTTCCCTGACCCAAAATGGAAGCTCTGAGGCACCTGTTGTACAGTCCTATCCAGATTGTCCTGTGGGAGGAGCTAGAGGTTGATGCAGGTGCTGTATTGGAGGGAGAGTTGCTAATGGTAGCAGTCACTGGAGTCAATGACTTCAGAATAAGGATGTAAAGTGGATGGGTCTGTGTGGAAGTCCTCAGGAGACAGCAAGATTTCTTAAGGAAAAAAATGATGTTTGCTGAGATGACTATCAAGGCCCATTATCTTGGGATCTGCAGCAAAACACTGCATTGCACAACCTTGGCATATCTGTTTGGCAGTGACTACCAAACTCAATAGGGAAAAGGTCAGTAATGACCAATATTAGTCCTACCCACCCTTTAAAATAGGTGCTTTGAGCCCGCTAGCTTGGAAGAGGGAACCAAGAAGGGAGAGTCCTTTCCTCTTGCAAAGGGGGATTTGGATGTAATTGGAAGCACATACAACAGGTTTTCAACAACAAAAAGAATCTGTTGACTCAGGTGCCTGAAAAGGTCTGGGAGCAAGACTGTCCTCAGGCAGTAGAGTTCACAATGCGGCTTAAGTGATGCCATCGGGTTTCTTTTTCTATTCGTTTCTTGGCTCTTACTCTGGGCTGGGTTCACTGTAAGACAGTGTGTCCAGGCGAGCTCATAGCTACAGTCTCTAAGCGTCAAGTGCTCGGAGGAGAAAAAGATGGGAGTGAGCCCTGGGAAGGGAGCTTCAGGTGGGAGAAATCAGCTGGAGGCTCCAACATCCAGTGACAGACCGTCCACCAGCCTGGCCTCCCACTGCTTACCCCTTCATCTTAGATCCCTGTTCATTTCAGTTCAGTTACTGTCACACTCCAGAACTTACCAGAAATACCCTGCTATCTGAAAAATACGGTCTGACATTTTACCCTTTCTCCTTCTCCTTTACACCCTCAGTATGCCAATTCTTCATCCTATTCAGGAAGGATGAGCCACTTTAAACTTTCTCCCTGTTTACCTGACAACTTTTCATCTCGATAACCTTCCTGTCCAAGGAAAATTC
>CAUYRH010053695.1:0-18452 GCA_963574655.1 Perodicticus potto | reverse complement strand
TCACATGAATTTGCCTTGAACTTCAATCCCAGTAATCCCTACTGTGCAGGTAAGTTCCCACATCCACTTAAATGTAGGTGTGTCTTCACCAGTGGTTCTAACCTTCCTAATGCTGCGGCCCTTTAATACAGTTCCTGTGGGTTGCAACTCATACGTTGAGAACTGCTGGTCTACACCTAGAGAGACATGTCTGTACAGGCAAAGGAGAGTAGGGGGGTGGGTATAATAACCTGCCTACATTGTCCAGAAGGGTGACTTTTACCGCTACGCTTTTGGAATCTAATCATCACACCACATGACTTGGAGCATATTGCTTAGTGTCTGTGTGTTTTGATTTTGTAATAAGATAATATTTTAGGATATTGAATATTCAAGGAGAGGATGCAAGTAAAGCAGTAACCATAGTACATACTAAGTGCTGTCTAAAAAATGGTAGCTGTTATATTATATCGTCACTATCTTTGCCTAGAAGCTTACAGGTACCTATTTGGGCATCAGTGGAAGCTTTGGTTGCCTCCTTGCAGGGTGCCTTTTTTTTTTTTTTTTAAGAGAGAGAGAGAGTCCCACTTTGTCACCCTTGGTAGAGTGCCATGACGTCACAGCTTCACAGCAACCTCCAGCTTTTGGGCTTAGGTGATTCTCTTGCCTCAGCCTCCCGAGTAGCTGGGACTATATGCGCCTGCCACAATGCCCGGCTATTTTTTTGTTGCAGTCAATTAGCTGTCCCGGACCGGGTTCAAAACTGCCACCATTGATATATGTGGCCAGTGCCATAACCACTGTGCTACGGGTGCCAAGCCTGTCATTATGTCTTTTACAGCAAAAAATTAAAAAATCTTAGATCACACAGTATATTCAATTATATCTTTTTATCTGGATGAGTTCTTTAATAACGTTTTTGAAGAGTAGAAGCCAGATAATTTCTAGAATGTCCCTCAGTTTGGGTTTACCTGATACATGATTAGATTCAAGTTATACATTTGTGGCAGGAACACCACTGAAGTGGTGCCATCTGTTTTTCTCAGTGCATCATATCAAGAGGCACATGATGTTGGTTTGTCCTATTACCAATCATGTTAACTTTGCTCACTTGGTTAATGTCTACCAGGTTTCTCCACTGTACAAAGTACTGTTTTTCCCTTTGTAATTAGTATCATTTAAGAAGATACTGTGGGCTCAGCGCCTGTAGCTCAGTGGCTAGGGTGCCAACCACATAGACCGGAGCTGGCAGGTTCGAATCCAGCCCGGGCCTGCCAAACAACAGTGACAACTACAACCAAAAAATAGCCAGGCATTGTGGCGGGTGCCTGTAGTCCCAGCTACTTGGGAGGCTGAGGTGAGAGAATTGCTTAAGCCTAAGAGTTTGAGGTTGCTGTGAGCTGTGACGTCACGGCACTCTACCTGGGGTGACATAGTGAGATTTAAAAAAAAAAAGCGGAGCCTGTGGCTCAAGGAGTAGGGCGCCAACCCTATATACCGAAGGTGGCGGGTTCAAACCTGGCCTCGGCCGAACTGCAAAAACAGAAAAATAGTGAGGCGTTGTGGCGGGCACCTATAGTCCCAGCTACTCAGGAGGCTGAGGCAAGAGAATTGCCTAAGCCCAGGAGTTGGAGGTTGCTGTGTGTGACGCCAGGGCACTCTACCGAGGGTGATAACGTGAGACTCTGTCTATACAAGAAAAAAAAAAAAAAAGATGATACTATGAAGCTATATAAATATCTGATTATCAACTTTTCTCCTAGTTAAAAAAATTTTTTTTAGAGACAGAATCTTGCTGTGTTGCCTAGTCTGGCCTCCAACTCCTAAACACAGTTCTTTCCCCTTTTCCTCCCCAGCAGCTGGAATTACACACGCATGCACTACTGTGTTCTCAGCTACATTCCACAGAGTCTTACTATGTTGCCCTCAGTAGAGTGCTGTGGCGTCATAGCTTATAGCAACCTCAGACCCTTGGGGTTAAGTGTTTCTTTTGCCTTAGCCTCCCAAGTAGGTGGGACTGCAGGTACCTGCCACAACGCCCAGCTATTGTTTGTTGTTGCAGTTGTCATTGTTTAGCTGGCCCGGGCTGGGTTCAAACTTGCCAGCCTCGGTGCATGTGGCCGGTGCCATAACCACTGTGCTATAGGCTATACTCTCTAATTTTTTTTTTTTTTGAGACAGAGCCTCAAGCTGTCACCCTGGATAGAGTGCAGTGGCATCACAGCTCACAGCAACCTCCAGTTCCTGGGCTCAAGCGAATCTTTTGCCTCCACCTCCCAAGTAGCTGGGACTACAGGTGCCCACCACGCCTGGCCATTTTTTGGTTGTAGCCGTCATCGTTGTTTGGCGGGCCCGGGCTGGATTCGAACCCGCAAGCTCAGGTGTACGTGGCTGGCGCCTTAGCCCGCTGAGCCACAAGCACCGAGCCAATGCCCAGCTATTTTTTTGTTGCAGTTGTCATTGTTGTTTAGCTGGCCCAGGCCAGGTTTGAACCCTTGGTGTATGTGGCAGGCACCAAGCTCACTGTCTAGTTTTAACATCCATTGATGATCCTTGTCTTAATCAGTTATTTCTGTGATAATTAGCAAATGATTTTGTAATTCTTGCTTCTGTATTAAGAGCTTTCCCTTTTCCCCCATAATTATTTATTATCTGTATGGATCTTTATTAAATGGATTATAATTCATTATTTTATTAAGTAGGTTATATTCTGTTGCTCATTATCTCCTGATTTTGTACAGGGGATCCTCTTAATTTGGGTTTTAGTTCAAGCTGTGATTTAAGGCAAGTTCCTGCCTCTCTTTGAACTTGTTTCCTCATCTGTAGGGTAGAGATACATACCCTGGGTTATAGGGTGATTTCAGGGGTGGCCCAGTCTTAAAGAGATCTAGGATTTCATAGTCTTTTTTGCCTTCCTCTGCAGGCATCCAGGGTATTGTGGATGCCTACCGCCAAGCCCTGCCCCAAGTTCGCCTCTATGGCCCCACCAACTTTGCACCCATCATTAACCACGTGGCCAGGTTTGCAGCCCAGGCTGTACATCAAGGGACTGCCTCGGTGAGGGCTGTGGGCAGCAGTGGTAATGGTGGTGGGTCAGAGGTTCCCTTTGAGAACGGTGTAATAAGGGACTTTTCAGGGTGGGAATGTGTGGGTGGGGTGTATGAAGGAGTTTGGGAAGGAGGATCTCCTCAGTACATTGGCTTGTCCCTGTCCCCAGCAATACTTCGTGCTGTTGCTGCTGACGGATGGTGCTGTGACAGATGTAGATGCCACACGTGAGGCTGTGGTGCATGCCTCGAACCTGCCTATGTCGGTGATCATTGTGGGTGTAGGTGGTGCTGACTTCCAAGCCATGGAACAGCTAGACGCTGATGGGGGCCCTTTACGAACAGGTTCTGGGCAGGCCGCTGCCCGTGACATAGTGCAGTTTGTGCCCTACCGCCGATTCCAGAATGTGAGTGCGGGCAAGTTTGATCTGGGGGTTTACCCTTTCAACTCATCCTCACATGAGTGGGGATACTTACCCTTTCCTTTACAATGAGGGCAGGGTTGGGTGTTGGGTTTTGTATCCTTTTTTGGGTATGAAGTATAGACCTTGGGCAGCTATTTTGGGCCACCTCTGACCTTGCCCTTCTCCTGGCAGGCCCCTCGGGAGGCATTGGCGCAGACTGTACTCGCAGAAGTGCCCACACAACTGGTCTCCTACTTCAAGGCCCAAGGTTGGCCCCCATTCAAGCCTCTTCCACCCTCAGCCAAGGCTAGTGCACAGGCCCCCCAGGCCTAGATTTCCTTGGAGGCTGTGGACAGTCTTTAGCCCTCTGTCCCCAAGACCTTGCTGGGCCATTGCCCAACCTACACACTCTCCTCTGCTTGCATTTTATATTTTTGATATTTTTATATTTGTTTCTGCTATTGCTGCTCTTACTCCCTGATGCTTGCCCCTGGTATCCTCATTCAATAAAGAACAATGAAGACCACTACTTTGCCACTATTCTGTGTGTTTTTGGGTGGGAGGCTATTAGCCAAGTTTACTTTTCCTCTCTGAGATTGATCTTAGGGATTGTTGAGTGAAAAATTCCTCTGGTGTAATAGCTCCACTCAAAGAAATTGGGTATTCCTAGCCAGATATCTGAATGACTATTTTTGAAAATACAGTTTGAATTTTCAGCACTTTAGCCTTCCCTCCTTCAGGGCATAGCTGAGCTGGGAACACAATAAAGTGGAAAATGCTAGACCTCATAAAAGGCAGCAAAGGACAGACAAGGAATGAGGATTATGTTATACTTCTAGAGAAAGGAACGGGGTAGTTCTGGCCCTCAAGATAGGTGAAAGTCTTGAATTTTTTTTTTCCAGACAGAGTCTGAATTTCAGCCTCAGTAGAGTACCCTAGCATCAATAGCTCACAGCAACCTCAAACTCCTGGGCTCAAGGGGTTCTCTTGCCTCAGCCTCCCCAGTAGCTGGGAATACTGTTCCCGTCACAACACCCGGCTATTTTTAGAGACGGGGTCTTGCGGGCGGTGGTGGTGGGCTCAATCTTGCTCAGGCTGGTCTTGAACTCTTGAGCTCAAGCAAATCACCTGCCTTGGTCTCCCAGAATGCTAGGATTATAGGCATGAGCCACCATGCCCAGCCTAAAATATTTAATTTTTAAATAGCTATTAAATTTTAAATACAGAAAAATACCCAAACTTTGATGTCCCAATGAAACATATTTCATACTTATCTTTTAGTGCATACCTACTGTTTTAGCATGCTTTTGAGATTTTTTTTCTCATCTGTGTACCCTCAGTGAATTCCAACAATAAAAAAAGAAAAAAAAAAAGATTTTTTACCTCATTTTAAAATGTATGTTGGGACCAGGCACAGTGGCTTACACCTGTAATCCTAGCACTCTGGGAGCCTTAGGCAAGAGGATTACTTGAGGTCAGGAGTTTGAGACCAGCCTGAGCAAGGCGAGACTCCATCTCTACGAAAAAGAGAAAACTTAGCCAGGCATGGTAGTGCATACCGGTAGTGCCAGCTACCCAGGGAGGCTGAGACAGAAGGATTGCTTGTAAGATGATGCTACTGCACTCTAGCCAAAATGACACAGCAAGATTATTTCAAAAAAATAAGATAGGGCGGCGCCTGTGGCTCATCGATTAGGGCGCCGGCCCCATATACTGAAAGTGGAGGGGTCAAACCCGGCCTTGGCTGAACTGTAAAACAGAAAAATAGCCGGGTGTTGTGGCGGGCACCTGTAGTCCCAGCTACTCAGGAGGCTGAGGCAAGAGAATCGCCTAAGCCCAGGAGTTGGAGGTTGCTGTGAGTGGTGTGACGCCATGGCACTCTACTGAGGGCAACAAAGTAAGACTCTGTCTCTACAAAAAAAATAAAATGTTAGTGTAAAATTTCAAAAATACATATTGTATACAATAGCAGAACAGGTGAGGGCCCATATTTTTCCTAGATTTGACAAAAAAATCTTTTTTTTTTCTAAATAGGATGTTGTAGGCCAGTGTCTCATGCCAGTAATCCCAGCACTTGGGAAGCTGAGGTGGGTGGATTTGTCTGAACTCAGGAGTTTAGACCAGCCTAAGCAAGAGCAAAACCCCATCCCTAAAAATAGCTGGGAATTGTGGCCAGCACCTGTATTCACAGCTACTTGGGAGGCTGGGGCAAGAGGATTGCTTGAACCCAAGAGCTTGAGGTTGCTGTAAGCTAAGATGACACTCTACCAAGAGTGACCAAGTGAGACTCTCAAAAACAAAAAAAGGAAGTTTGATATACTATTTGTACCTTGTTTTTATTTACTACATATTTTTTATCTGGGGTTTCTTCTCCTTTAGAACTTAACTCTCTCACCTCATTCTTTTAATTTTTAGATTTTTGGAGACAGGGTCTCTATTGCCCATGTCGGAGTGGTGTGGCACAATCACTTCTCACTGTAACCTGAACTACTAGGCTCAAGAGATTCTCCTGTCTCCTCCCAAGAAGCTCCAACTACAAGTACATGCCACCATGCCTGGCTAATTTTTCTATTTTTTTGTAGAGATGGGGTTTTGGTACGTTTTTCAAGCTGGTCTTTATCTCCTGGTCTCAAGCAATCCTCCTGCCTCAGCCTCCCAAAGCTCTGGGATTACACTGTGCCCAGCCTTCATTATTTTTTGTTTTGTTTTGCAATGCTTTAATTACTACATTATTTCTAATGCCCACATATTTTTCTCTTACATGAGTGTATCATAGTTTATTTAGCCAATCCCTTATTTAGGGAGATTTGAGTCCCTTCCAGTTTTTTTTTTTTTTTTTTTGTAGAGGCAGAGTCTCACTTTATCGCCCTGGGTAGAGTGCTCTGGCGTCACACAGCTCACAGCAACCTCCAACTCCTGGGCTTAGGTGATTCTCTTGCCTCAGCCTCTCGAGTAGCTGGGACTACAGGCGCCTGCCACAACGCCCGGCTATTTTTGTTGTTGTTGTTTTGCAGTTCGGCCGAGGCTGGGTTTGAACTCGCTACCTTCAGTATATGGGGCTGGCCCCCTACTTGCTGAGCCACAGGCGCTGCCCGCCCTTCCAGTTTTGTTCTGTTACAAATCATGCCATAATGAACATCCTTATACATTTGTGCACTTAAAAGAATATTGAAGAATTTATTCCTGTAAGTGGAAAAGCTAGATGAAAGGGGATATTTCAAATTTTAATAAAAGAAAAAAATAAAATATTATTATTATTATTTTTGCAGTTTTGGGCCGTGGCTAGGGTTTGAACCCGCCACCTCCAACATATGGGGCTGATGCCCTACTCCTTTGAGCCACAGACACTGCCTCTGTAAAATTTTTTTTTTTTGAGACAGAGTCACACTTTTTGTCATCCTTGGCTGAGTGCTGTGGTGTCATAGCTCATGGCAATCTCAAACTTAGTCTCAAGCGATTCTTTTGCCTCAGCTTCCCAAGTAGCTGGTACTACAGGCGCCTGCCCCAATACCTGGCTAGATTTATTTATTTATTTATTTACTTTTTCGAGACAGTCTCATTTTTTTGCCCTCAGTAGAGTGCCATGGTGTCATAAGTCACAGCAACCTCAAATTCTTGGCCTCAAGTGATTCTTTTGTCTAAGCCTTCTGTGTAGCTGGATCTACAGGCGCCCACCACAACACTGGGCTATTTTATAGAGAAGGGGTCTCACATTTGCTCAGGCTGGTCTCGAACCTGTGAGCTCAAGACAGTCCACTGCCTCGCCTTGCCAGAGTGCTAGGATTACAGGCATGAGCCACTACACCTGGTCCAGCTAGTTTTCTTTAGAGATGGGGTCTTACTCTTGGCTCAGGCTGGTCTCCAAATCCTGAACTGAAGCAATCTACCAGCTTTAGGCCTCCCAGAGTGGTAGGATAACAGGCCACTACACCTGGCCCCCAAATTTTAATACATACCACAAATTGTCCTTTATAACACAAGTTATGATCAAACTTAACCCCTTTTTGTTAATATGACAGGCAAAAATATAAAAAAAGTTTTTAGATTCATTTATTTTTATTTTCATCTTCTCTGTTTCATTCCAATTTTAGTATATGTGCTGCCAAAGCAAGCACTAGACTTATTTAAATATGAAGGCTAGAAAGCACTTCTATGTTTGGGAAATATGTTTCTTCTCAATAGCCTGTTCATAGGCTGTGAATATGTGTTCTAGTCTTTATTCTGTTAATGTTACTAACATTTTGTATACACTGAAAATATTTTCTCCCAGGTTGTTAAGTCTTATCATTTATGGTAAATAATATCCTTTTGCACACAGAACTCAATATGTAATTTTAAATTGCTACATGTGCCAATTTAACTTCCTTTTTAAAAAGTTATCTGTACTGCTTAATGCCCGTAGCTCAGTGGCTAGGGTGCCAGCCACATACATTGGGGCCGGTAGGTTCACTAAACAACAATGACAACTACAACAAAAAAATAGTTGGGCATTGTGGCAGGCACCTATAGTCCCAGGTACTTTGGAGGCTGAGGCAAGAGAAATCGCTTAAGCCCAAGAGTTTGAGGTTGCTGTGACCTATGACACCATGGCACTCTACCAAGGGTGATATAGTGAGACTTTGTCTCAAAAAAAAAATAAATAAAAAAGTAAAAAGTTATCCATATATCATTAATTACTTTGCATGACCTTAAACATTCTCTTATATTATCATTTCTGTTGGCTGCATATTATTTTGTAGCATAATTTATCGACTTGGATACTACATTTCCAGTTTTTTCTTTTTTCTTTTTTTTGAGACAGAGTCCCACTTTGTCACCCTCGGTAGAGTGGCCCGGCATCATAGCTCACAGCAACCTCCAACCTCGAGTGATTCTCTTGCCTCAGCCCTCCAAGTGGCTGGGACTACAGGCACCACCACAATGCCCGGCTATTTTTAGAGACGCATCTCGCTCTAGCTCAAGCTGGTCTCAAACCCATGAGGTCAGGCAGTCCATCGGCCTCAACCTCCCAGAGTGCTAGGATTACAGGCGTGAGCCACCACGCCTGGCTCTAGTTTCCTTAATAAATAATATTATAGCACTCTGGGAGGCCAAGGTGGGTGGACTGCCTGAGTCTACAGGTTTGAGACCAGAGAAAGAATGAGACTCTATCTCTAAAAACTCCATCTCCAGAAACAGCCAGGCATTATAGCCACTTGGGAGGTTGAGACAAAAGAATCACTCAAGCCCAAGAGTTTGAGATTGCTGTGAGCTACGACGCCAAAGCGCTCCACCAAAGGCAACAAAGCGAGACTCTGTCTCAAAACAAACAAAATACTATAATATCTTAGAGGTATTCCTTTTTGAATACATCTATGTATTCTTTGGACATATGCTTAGAAATGCAACTGTTGTGATTAAAATATATATAAAACATTTATAGGTTGTATGATTTTTGGAGATAGAGTCTCACTATGTCACCTTCAGTAGAGTGCTGTGGCTTCACAGCTCACAACAACCTCAAACTCTTCAGCTTAAGAGATTCTCTTGCCTCAGCCTCCCAAGTAGTTGGGACTACAGGTGCCTGCCACAACACCCGGCTATTTTTTGTTGTAGTTGTCATTGTTTGTTGTTTAGCAGGCCTTGGGTTGGCAGCCTGCCAGCCCTGGTGTATGTGGCTGGTGCCCTAACCACTGCGCTATGGGCACTGAGCAAGTTTCTTTTTTTTTTTTTTAGAGGCAGTGTCTTGCCCTTTTGTCTAGGAATACAGTGGCAGGATCATAGCTCCCTGAAGCCTCTCACACCTAAGCTCAAGAGATCTTCCTGCCTTAGCTTCCTGAGTTGCTGGGATTATAGACGTGAGCCAGTGTACCTGGCTAAAGAGTATAAAAAAATTTTTAAGGCTTTTGGTTCATATTGTGAAACTGCCATCCAGAAAAGTATTAGTTCGCATTTCTAAATTTAGGCTTCAAGAGCACTCAGAATCTTTTTCATCTTCATATTACAATAATATCCTCCAATTTTAGACAGATGGATATATTCCTACCCTTATGTGTGTGTTAGACATTCCCAGTTCCACTTTCTAAAGGTGTAACCATTGTTAATAATCTGATTATTCTTTCAAAGCATGAACACACTGGGAAGGATCCTAACATGGTATATGTTTCTTTGCCCATGTTTGTACCCTTTTTCTACCCTTAAGTAGAACACAATCCTTTTTTTTTTTTTTTTTTTGAGGCAGAACCTCAAGCTGTCACCCTGGATAGAGTGCCGTGGCATCACAGCTCACAGCAACCTCCAATTCCTGGGCTCAAGTGAGTCTCTTGCCCCCACCTCCCAAGTAGCTGGGACTACAGGTGCCTGCCACAGCACCTGGTCATTTTTTGGTTGCAGCCGTCATTGTTTTGGCGGGCCCAGGCTGGATTCGAACCCGCCAGCTCAGGTGTACGTGGCTGGTGCCTTAGCCGGTTGAGCCACAGGCGCCGAGCCAGAACACAATCTTTTGATGTGTGTTTCTCCACCTTTTTTCCCTCCAGTGCCATTTTTGGGCATTAGAGTGAAGAATTCTTGAATCTGTAAATACATTGTCCTGTTTCCCGGACCATCTTCTTTCCCGTCAAGCTTCGTTAGGGCAGAGGCTTGTGAATAGTAGAACACTTACTTATACCTTGCCTAGCATACATTTGAGCACTTAGGTTTCAGGACAGCCTGAGTAGAGACTACCAGGCTTGCAGAAGCTTCCTAGAAGGCCTCAAGTGTCCTTAGTTCTTGAGTGCCTGGAGAAATGGGACAATTTCCTCTCCACCTGCATCTAAGAGTTGGGCACTTTCCTAGACATTGGGAGTAGAAATTTTGGAGCACAAATACGGCTTTAGGCTACCTGGCAGCTCTGTAGTTCAAAGAGGATGGTCTCTGGAGAAAGGTGGGCCTGGGTACTGTTCTTGTGCTGTTCTTCTAGCTGTGTGACATTGACCAAGTTTTGTGACCTGAGCAATTACCTTCTCCAGTCATGAGGATTAAGTTAGGTAGTGTATGTTGTCCATGCACCATTTCCTGTGCATGCTAAGCACGCCATTAACATCAGGTGCTGCTACTATGTTGATCTGGATTTCTCCGAGAAAAAAGGGTGCATTGGGAGGAAAACCCCCATACTCATATGCGAAAGGCAGCCAGAGCTCTCCCAACAGAGCACCCCAAAGCACTGATCCAGCTTCCTTCAGCAGAGCTCAATTGTACTCCAACAATCAGTATGTTTAATGAGGCCCCCCAGTGGCCCCTGTGGCACTGTCACCTGCCCCCTCTGAGGTTCGCACACCATGAGCACGGACTCGATACAAGCACGTGAAACGGGGATGGCCCCAGTTGCTTAGAATCTGGATCTTCACCTTGGGAAAGGCAGCTGGGGGGTCATTCTGGGGAAACAAATGGATCACACCAAGACCTACTCTCCCAAGGGCTGCTGTCCTCCCCAATCCTCCATCCCTTACTTGGCCACTCCCTTATAGCACTTTCACCCCCAGAGAAAACGCACCTGCAGGTGGAAAGTCTGAATCTCAGATTTCTCCACATCAAAGGTGAATTTCCCCAAGAAAACTTCAGTCTCATCATCAATCTGGAGGCCCTGGTGGGTGAAGAATGAATGGAGGAATGATGAGGCATAAGGTGGAAGGGAGAAAAGTTTGCTGAGGATCTTCTATGTGTCCAAGAGCTATATGCATGCTGCCATGTATTTTTTGTATTCCATTATAATGGGGAATGTGGGCTCTAAGAAAATTGGTTTTAGTTTTTAATTAGGTCAATTGTTAGCTGTATTGCCTTGGGCAAATAATGTACCTTTTCTGAACATTCCTCATCTGTAAAGGGGGATAATAATAGTACTTCATAGGTTGTTATGTGGATGCAATGAAATAAAACATGTAAGTTGCTTGGCACAGAGTGGGAGCCCAACAAGCCATAACTCATATTTGGACACGGTTATGACTGTAACTTACAGCAACCCTAAGAGTCAAATACTACCTCAGTTTCATAGATGAGCAAATGAAGACTCAAATACTGGCACCAGTTCTCATGACTGCTTGGGGCTTTCTAGGCAAAATCCCCCACCTCCTGACCTCAGCCCCACTCACAAAGACTGCAAAGTCGCGGGGGGCGCTGTTGGCTCCCCCAGTGTGCGCCACGCTGGGCGGCGGATGTTGCAGAGTGATGTCGCTCAGCTGCACACGACCCGGCAGCCGGATCACCACCTGGCCCTGGTCGCCCTCAAAAGCCCAGCAATTCCCAGGGAACACGTCTGGCTGCAGGTAGGCGGATAGGTCATCAGAACCGGAGGACCAAGCGACTGCTGCACTTCCCCAGCGTAGGCCTCGCCTCAGGCAGGCTTCGCCCCCAGCTCCAGCCCAACTTCGGTCCTACCTGGAGCTCTGCCGCCAGCCCGGGTCCCTACCCATCCAGATCCTAACCAGAGCCCAGGTCTCCACGTAGCCAGTTCATCCTTGGCTTTGGCCAAAGCCTCACCCAAGCCAGGCCCCGCCTCCAGCGAGGCTCATCCTCCGCCCAGCCTGGCCCCACCTGGCACCACACCCTCAGTTCAGCCAGGTCCAGTCTCCAGGAGTTGTTCTGAGAGCTTTCTCCACCATCCTTGCCACTGGCCCCATCCGGGGATTCTGTTTCCAGGCTTACCTCCAGGATAACCGTGGGCGGGCGGGCGTAGTTCCAGAAACTGAAGCGATTCCAGAAGTAGGCAGTGTTGGTGTCTTCGTAGTCATGGGATGTCTTCTCTAGATCAATGGAGGCTCCTGAAATAAGAAATAACCCTCAGGGGTTTCCAGGCTTTCCCCACAGATGGGGAAGGCTGTGTCTGAGGCTTTATCTTCTTATGCCGGCCAGGAGCATAGGTCTGTCTGTGTCAGTATCTCCGTCTCTTTCCGTGTGTGTGTCTCTGTACCCCAGTATCTCTGGGTCTTACCCACAGAGCTCAGCGCATAGTCAGGTTTCCGCACAAAGTCCTCATTCAGCCTCTGGAACACGAGCTTAGCCACTCTCTGAAAAGAGGAAGGGCGGAGCCTGGAGGGGCGGGGCTTGAGGGCTGATGTGCAGGAGGGCGAGATTCCCCGGTAACTAGGTGCTCTGGGGGTTACACCGTGGGCCCCAGGATAAATGGAGCAGGGCTCTGGGGAGGAGCTTAAGACTCAAGACCCAGGGAGCAGGTATCTACCTGGAGTTTCCAAAGTGGGCCAGGGCTCACCTCGCTGTTGGCTGCGCGGACGCTGGACACCTCCTTGTGGAGTTTATCCAGCTCGGCCTGGAGTTGCTGCAGCTGCTGCCCCTGGGAGCGCACGCGCTCGTGGTACTCACTGGAGGTGGGAGGTTGGCGCAGTGCAGTGGGTTCCCTGTCCCCTTGGACACCTCACATAAGGACTCTTATGCTCCCAAGGTGCTCAAAGAAGCACCTTCAACCCTCTTAATTTCCCACCCTCGGTGCCCATTTTCACCTTAGAGTCAGCATCTCCTTAGGTTCCTATTGGAAGGAGGGAAGGACAAAATTATGGGGCTGCTTAGCAACCCGCCCCTTTGCCCTACTTCAGCCTGAGAACAGCCAGGCTCAAAGTGGCTACTTTTTTTTGAGAGAGTCTCACTTTGTCCTTTGTCACCTGCGGTAGAGTGCTGTGGCGTCACAGCTCACAGCAAGCTCAAACTCTTGGGCTCAAGCGATTCTGTTGTCTCAGCCTCCCGAGTAGCTGGGACTACAGGCGCCCGCCACAACGCCAGCTATTTTTAGAGACCTATTTTTTAGGTGTCGCTCTTGCTCAGGCTAGTCTCCAACCTGTGAGCTCAAGCAATCATCGGCCTTCCAGACTGCTAGATTTAACATGCGTGAGCAACCGTGCTCGTCCCCAAAGTGCCTACTTTTTGAGGACTGTGCCCTCTCCCCTGACTGTTCCTTTAACCTTCCAGGATCACGGCCTTTCAGAGACCCTCAAGCACCTCTAGGAAAAACATCCCTCAAAAATTTTTATATGCAGCTTTAGGATTATAGTCTCTGGCACTGTCGCTCTCCCAGCAACCCAGAAGCTTCCCACAATCTCCAGGTTTACAACTTGCCAACCACCCACCCAAGACATAGTGTCCCCAACTCACATTCTCCAAAGGAGGGACCAGATACAGGAGCCCCAACCAGAGTGCTGAAGAAAGAGGGGGCGTCTTAAGGAAGGGAAAGGAAGAGGAGTGGCGTTCCTTACCCTAAGAGTCTTGAGAGGATTGGTTCTGGGAAAAGAAGGGAGTCTGAAGGGGGACTAAAGGGCTCTGAAGGAGAATGTGAGGAGCTAAAGGGGCTGAGTGGGCTGAAGGACATGGGAGAATATGTGCTGGGTTTGGCTCCAAAGCAGCGGGGGTTGGGGGGAGGGAATTCACCGACCCTCACCTGCCAGAAAGAGGCTCAGCAGCGACACAGCCGTGAGTAGGAAGCGGATGGAACAAACCTCCCTGAGGAACCAGAGGGAGGCTGAGGCTCTAGCCCCTAGTCAACCCCTCAGCCCCCACCCCAGGGTCCTAGACCAGCTCCTGTGAACACGACTCAACAAGATCTGAATCGGCTCAAGCATCTGCTAGGTCCCAGCCCTGCTCTGCACCCCCTGGGGTGCCTTGTCCCTCCCTCTGACCTGTACACACTGACCAGCACGTCTCCTACCAGGGATAACAACACGCTCAGCACCTGGAGGAGTAGGCCTGAGGACAGGAGAGGGGGCTCAGAGAGGGGAATAGGACTCAGAGAGGGGCAGAGATGAGGCGGGGGCTTCGAGAGCATACAGGATCTCGAGGAGGTTCAGGAAGGGGACCAGGGATGGGCCCGGAGCTCATGAAGAGAGGAGCGAGTTAGGAGAATTAGATGGGCGCTAGGAGAATGAGTTGAGGCTTGGAGAAGGGGCCGGATAGCCAGACGTGGGTGGGGGACTGCGGACGGAGAATCAGGTCTCAGAAATGAGAAGTGGAGTTTGGAGAGGGCAGCTGGAGGGTCAGAGGGGATCGGGACTGGCCTGGCCCGTACTCAGAAAGCTCTTGGACACGCGCGGGGTAGGCATCTCCTGCCTGAGATCCAGGGTCGAGAGAAGGTCAAGCTGCTCCTCAGAGACTACAGGAGACTCAGCCGGTTCTGCGGGAGCCCAATGGCTCCATTGGGGCCTTGCGCACCGCAGGCCCACTTTTCCCCAAGGACCCGACCGCAGGTTCCCCAGCCCAGATTACAGACAGCTTGGAACCACCTCACAGGGTTTGCTCTCCCCTCGCCACCCTCCCAGGTCTGTCTTGTTATTCTGAGTCTCCGCCCCTCAGGGAGGTTCAGTCAAGAATTGGTCCCACCCCAAACGGATACCCCGCCCTCAGTCTCGTCTTGGCGCGGCCCCATAGTCCCAGTAGCCACTCACACTAACACTGAGGCCGCGCCTCCTCGATGGTGTCCAATCACAAGATTTCTCCCGCCCCTTCCCATGACAATCCATCACACCGAGGCCTCGCCCCTTAAGGGATCTTAGCACCGCCCCTTACCCTACAGGCCCCTCCCCATAGGAGGTGCTCAGGCTTAATTTTAGGCCCGTCCCACATCAAGCCCCGCCCCGTAGGGCCCCGCCCCCTCCATCGGCTCACCCGAGTTCGACCCCGCCCGCACCCGAGGCCCCGCCCCTCACGGTTGCCGCGCCACAGGCGGTCTGCCCGTCGTAGCTCCGAGACGCCGGCTTCTGCCGAGAGCTTCCTGCCCAAGTGGTTCCTCCGGGCACTCCTGCGCTCAAGGCGGGCTCACCGCAGCTCGAGCCCCGGGCTCGTCTACCCTCGGGCTCCCCAGGCCCCGGCCCCGCTGGCCGGTGGCCGTTGCTGTCCTCTGAGGTGACGCTCACTGAGCTGTTGCTGTTGTCGCTGTAGAAGTTGGGCGTGTGCTTGCGCGGGGACGCAGCGGAGCCGGGGCGGGGGCTCCGCCGCATCCTGACCCCGGGCCGCCCCCTCACGGACGCCAAGGTCGCCGCCGCAGTCCTTAAGGCAGCCTCTGCGCGCTGCCGGGACCCCCGCGGACCCTGCGTGCAGCCAGCCGGCAGGGCGGCCGGACCCAGCTCTCTAGCTTGTGTCTAGGCCCGGCTGCTGACGTCACAGAGGACCCCACGGTCTCGGCGGAACGTCCAGGCCGCGCGTCACAGAGCTGGCGGTGACGACGCCGGGAGCCATGGCAGTCACTTTTACTCTTTCTGAGAGTAAGACTGCTTGTCTTAAAGACAGCAGTGACATCACAACATTTCCACAACACCCCATCTAAAATTGCACTTCGGGTAAAAACAATTTTCATCCCCTTCCCTGCTTTTTCTCCTTAGCACTTGTCACTAACATGCTGTTTATTTCACTATTACCTGTCAGGCCTACTGGAATGTAAACTTTTTTTTTTTTTTTTTGGAGACAGAGCCTCAAGCTGTCACCCTGGATAGAGTGCTGTGGCATCACAGCTCACAGCAACTTCCAATTCCTGGGCTCAAGCGAGTCTCCTGCCTCCGCCTCCAAAGTAGCTGGGACCACAGGCGCCCGCCACAACACCCGGCCATTTTTTGGTTGCAGCGGTCATTGTTGTTTGGAGGGCCCGGGCTGGATTCGAACCCGCCAGCTCAGGTGTACGTGGCTGACGCCTTAGCCCGTTGAGCCACAGGAGCCGAGCCTAGAATATAAACTTTATGAGGGCAGGAATCTTTGTTTGTTGTGCTCACTGCTGTATCCTCTAGCACCTAGGTAGGCCTAGCATCAGTAGGCGCTCAAACATTTCTGCCTGAATAAGTGTTAAGGAACAAAGCATCACCTCTGGCACTTCTAGATAAAGATTTAGTCTCTTTTGCTCTGCAAGCCCTTCATCTCTTTCCTTTCATCTCAGTTATTATGCCAGAGAACTCTGCTCTCAGGATCTGTAGGTCTCTCCCCACTATTTTCCCCAGGGGTCTGTCGGTGGGAATTCAACGATTATACTCATTCTCAGACCATAAACCTGAGCCATGGAGAATGGGATGAAGGAATCACAGATGGTCATAGCCAGAGGAATGGAGATTCCCAAACTCCTGGTGTGCAACAGAATACCAGGCACAACCTTGAGATTCTACTGCAGCATTTCTGGAGCTGGCTCAGGTCTATGCATTTTTTCCTTTTTCTTTTTTTTTTTTTTTGAGACAGTCTCATTCCATTGCCCTAGGCTAGAGAGCCCTGGCATCAGCCTATCTTACAGCAACCACCTCAGAGTCCTGGGTTCAAGCAATCCTCTTGCCTAAGGCTCCTGAGTTGCTGGGACGACAGCCACCTGCCACAATATTGAGCTAGTTTTTGTTATTTTTCTTCTTAGTCTTTTTTTTTTAAGAGATAGAGTCTCACTTTGTCACCCTTGGTAGAGTGCTATGGCTTCACAGCTCACAGCAACCTCCAACTTCTGGGCTTAGGCGATTCTCTTGTCTCAGCCTCCGGAGTAACTGGGACTACAGGTGCTCGCCATGACACCCAGCTATTTTTTTGTTGCAGTTTGGCCGGGGCCAGGTTTGAACCCGCCACCCTCAGAATATGGGGCCGGCGCCCTACTCACTGAGCCACAGGGGCCACCCAGTTTTTGTTATTTTTGTTGAGATGGGGTTTTGCTCTTGCTTGGGGTGGTCTGGAACTCCTGAGTTCAAGTAGAGCTCCCGGCTGGGCACTCATAGCTCAGTGATTGGGGCATCACATGCACTGAAGCTGGCGGGTTCAAACCCAGCCCAGCCCAGCTAAACAGCAATGACAGTTGCAACACAACAACAACAAAAAATAGCCGGATGTTGTGGTGGGCACCTGTAGTCCCAGCTACTTGGGAGGTTGAGGCAAGAGAATCACCAGAGCCCAAGAGTTTGAGGTTGCTGTGAGCTTTGATGCCATAGTACTTTACTGAGGGTGACAAAGATTCCGTCTCAAAAAAAGAAAAGTGGAGCTCCCCATGGGCCTCCCAGAGTGCTAGGATTATAGGTGTGAGCCACTTAGCCCAGCCAGGTCTGTGCGTTTTTTGTTTTTTTTTTGAGACAAAATCTCACTTTGTCACCCTCAGTAGAGTGCTGTGGACCCTCACAGCTCACAGCAACTTCAAACTCTTTGGCTCAAGAGATTCTCTTGCCTCAGCCTCCCAAGTAGCTGGGACTACAGGCACCTGCCACAATGCCTGGCTATTTTTTTGTTGTAGTTGTCAATGTCGTTTGGCAGACCTGGGCTGAGTTTGAACCCACCAGCCCCAGTGTACGTGGCCAGCACCATAACTGCTGAGCTACAGGCGCCCGAGCCCAGGTCTGTGCATTTTTAACAACCACTTCTGTGATCCTAATTAAGGACCACAATTCCAAAAGCAGTGCAGTGCATCCTGTGCAAGTTACACAGCTGAGTGAACCAGTCTAAAGAGAGGTAAGGGAGACCACACAGTACATAACAGATTAGAATTCCAAAATTCCGCCCTCTAGCCCAGTATTCTTCCCACCACATCACACTTTCCTTAGAATGTTGGAAAGTGCAAGTGGCAGTTCTTGCAGGGGCTGAAACACAGGAAAAACCTATTAAGCTGTGTTCTAACCAGAGGTGAGATGCCCATGTCAGGCTCCAGAAGGATGACATCAGTATCTTTTTTTTTTTTTTTTGAGACAAAGTCTCACTTTCTACCCTTGGTAGAGTGCTGTGTCGTCATGGCTCACAGCAACCTCAAACCCTTGGGCTCAAATGATTCTCTTGCCTCAGCCTCCCAAGTAGTTTTTTTTTTCCTTGAGACAGGCATGAGCCACCACGCCCGGCCTCTTTTATTATTTTTGAAGTTCTTTGAATATGTTAGCAAACATTATACTTCCTAAATGTCTATTAATTAAATTGTCTTTAAATAACTAAGCATTAAAAGGTTTACAAAAACATTATCCTAAAATGGTTGAGAGGGTGGATGTCTTTTGTAGACACACCTATTTTCCAAGGGGCACATGATTGATTCTTGTCTGCCACCCCCTGCTCCTGGCCTGTTTCTTTTTTTTTTTTTTTT
>CAUYRH010053694.1:0-51476 GCA_963574655.1 Perodicticus potto | reverse complement strand
TGAGAAAGTCTCTTGAATGCTATCACAATCAGGTTGATGAAAATATCTCTGATTGTATCTGAAGCCCGTACACTGTACCCCATGACTGAATTATTGTACACAGATATGATTTAATAAAAAAGAAAAAAAAAAAAAAAAAGAAAGTCATAGAATGATCAAATAATATCTTAGTCCTGCCACTGGTCAAATAATTTACTATAGGAATTAAAATATCAAAGAGATTAGAAATACTCTTATGCCATGTATGTCAACAGAATCAAGTAGGCTTCATTATTAAGGGGACATTGATCTGAGCAGGGAAAACTAAGTAAGATTTCAACAGATGTGATTTCATCAGGCAAAGAAAGTGAGAGTATATTTAGGTTTATACGGTAGAGGTGGCACCCAGGAATGTCAATGCAAACTTGAATCTTCTGTATCTCACCACGTGACCTTGTTACAGGGCTGTGCACAACATGGCCTCTGATTTCCTCTTGAACAAGTGATGACGGTGGAATAAGGGGAGGAAAGCAGAGGAGAGGGACCACGATTGAATTCAGAGCATCTTTTAAAACCTGGCCCTAGCAATGGCATACAACCACTTCATCATGCTCTATTGGCAGTATGGACCACTGTAGTATATAACATGTTAGGGTGCATAAACCACAAGGTAGTGATCATTGAGGATAATTTGGAAGCTGGCTATTATACCAGGGAAGATGGCCCCATTCTCTGTGGCCAAGAATGCAGGACAATGCCATATCCCATTTGAAATACATTTGGAAGCTGTCGAAATAATTCCTAGCCTAAGGAGAACTATTGCTAAGTGAAGAACGGAGGCTGAGCAGATATCTGCACCCAAAACACTCAATGTCTACTACCAGATGAGAACACTCTAAATCCTACTTATTCTGTGTCATCTTTTTATTCCTTTTTTCTACTTCTCCTTTAAGATCAAACAATTAAAAACTGTCTGACTCTAATGTAATATTTTCATATTCAAAACATAAACTCAGCATTTTTCATACATTTATATTGGTGTTGGCATTTGTTATTTTAGTGTCCAATAGATGATACATTTAGTTTTACATCAATTAATGAAATGAGAGAAAACAAACTTACGTTGTAATAAGTTATACTTACATTCCAGCCCCCACAAACGCTATTTCCGGAAAAAAAAAAAAAAAACCAATAATTAAAACAGGCAAGAAAACTAAGTTATAATGTGCTACTATATTTGGCCATTTCCTTTTTTTTTTTTTTTTAAGACAAAGTCTGTGTTGCCCCAGGCTAGAGTCCACGGTGTCATAACTCATAGCAACCTCAAATTCCTGGGTTCAATGATCTTCTTGCCTCAGCCTCCCGAGTAGCTGGGACTCCAAGTCCCAGCCACAAGTATTGGCTAGTTTTTCTATTTTAAATAGAGATGATGTCCCGCTCTTGCTCACGCCAAGTCTTGAACCCCTATATTCAGGCAATCCACCCACCTCGATTTCCCAGAGAGCTAGGATTACAGATATGAGCCACCACGCTGGGCTATCTATTACCTTTTGTAATCTAATTCTACTCTCTAAATGAGAGTTTTCACTTTTAAACAATAGAAAACGCTGATTTATATCTTCAATGTGAAAAGACTATGATCATGACCAGTTAACTTGAAGAATCTGTGTGCTTCATATTATTCTAATTAGCCTGGTTTTAGTATTTAACAGGTACACAAAAGAAACCTAAGTAGTTACATTTCAATATTTCTCGATTATTGATTTTTTCTGTTTTATTTGTGTAGTTAAATTTTTGTGGGCCATAAATTTGAGAATTCTGCATACACGGCAGAATATACCATGTGAAATTCTAAATAAAGCCACTGAGAGGAGCTGTAACCTAGGTGATAGAATTCATAGCTCTGATTCCCTGTCACCCTCTAGCTTGGCGAAGAAGTTCACAGGAACTTATTTTAAAACCTATTTTATAATCTGGGTCTTGAATTTTGATTTTTTTAGCGATCTGAGGAACGTGGTCTACTTTAATTTTACAAGAATGGTCACTGTTTGTAGCTCTTATGTCACAAATTTTCTATAGCTTTGAGTATTCTAAAGTGGAAATGAATTAATGTTTATATATCTGTATGTCAGTTTATGAAGACTGTAAAAATATACATAAAGAAAGAGGAATACACATAGGCAAACAAAGAAATATAAAGGATATTGGAAGGAGGAGAAGGTGGGACAGAGTGATGAAACCTTACCTATTGGGTAGAATGAATACTATTCTGGCAATGGGTAAAAGCCCTAACTTAAGTATTACATCGTGTGTCCATCAAATAAGAACATTTGCACCCCCTTAATATTTTGAGATAAAAATCAAATATAATAAGAAAGTAAAATAAGAAAAAGAAAAGAAACAAAAAAATAAAAAGGAAAATATATGAACACTGCCGCTGGCAGGGCACCTGGTGGGCAGGGACAAGTAGGTTAAATGTTTGGAATTTGTAGAGCCCTGGCGGGGATTCATTGACATAAAGTGACATCCCCAAGGCTGCACAGATAGTAAGTGGCCAAGAAAAATTGGAAACTCGGGTGTACAATTTTAAGTTGGTGTCAAGTAGAGTAACACCCACTCTGCTTGGAGTCCTTCAGGAGAGGGAAAAGGATCACTGTGACTTCAGCAGGACCCACCCCGACTGCCATTGTGCAGGGGACACATAGACTTCTTCAAAGGTGATACTTGTGCCACTTCCTCCCGATTTCCCTCTGGCCATCACGCTGTCCATTTTCTGGCTGCTATATCTGTGTCTGATTCCAGGAATCACTGCAGACAATTTGTTCTGTCCCAATTTGTTGGCCATTTCCATGATCTTGAAGCTTTCCCGCAATGTGGCAACACGCTCCCCCAGAGCATTGGGGACAGTGCGCCTGGTCTCTTCAGTGACTTTCTTGGATCCTGCAGAGCTGGCCTGGCCCTGGGGTGCCGTTTGATGCAGGCTCCTGCTGATCACAGTGGCCACTGGAGGTGTCGCCATCCTGTGCCGCTCTCTCCCCACAGTCCACTTTGCAGACACAGAGGATGACCTGAAATGGAGATGGTCCCTCAACTGTCTGCATCTGGTCATCAGCGCCGTGATCCTTGTCCTGACCCTACAGTAAGCGCCTGTGGTGTCTATGAGATAGACGGCCCTCTGCCTGGTGATCACAAGCACAGCCTTGGTGTCTGGGACTTTTTTGCCACACTCAACAGTGAGTCCCTCCAGCTTCACTGGACTTTGCGTTCTTGTGCTTTTTTACCAGCACCCAGTGGATCAGTACAAATGGGGCAGAGGTGGTGAACTCTTGCAGTCCCTGCGTGGGGCCTTCCAGCTGAGCGCCACTGTCCTGGGGCTCACACTGTTGGCCCGTGGAGGGCAGTGTGACATCGGTAAGGCACCGTGGGATGGGCTTCAGGGATGCCTGCTCAGGTTGGACACTGGCCCTCCAGGGCTACCGGCAAATGGGGTTCTCAGCCTGTTACAGTGGCATCATCTTCAATATTCTCACAGGCCTGGGGCCTCAGCTGCCAAAACCACATGTTCGTGAAGCTGGAGGCAGACGGGTTGCCGCCGTGGGGTGTGGCTGGTGTCCCTGGACTCAGCCTGGTCTTAGTCCAAAATAACATATCCAGCTTTAGAAAGTCCACAGATTCTGCTGCCTTCTTTCCTACTTGAACAGCTTTGTCATGGACGTTTTCACTGCACTGAACTGATTTTCCTGAAAGGCGTGTAACTGAAGCCATCCGATGGTGTGGCATTTTTTCCAGGCAGCCAGCCTGCTGTGATGACAGGACCTGGGATCAGAGCATCCTGGGCACCGACCACACGTCCAGGAGTGGGTGTGGGCTCCTGGGGGTGGTTCCAGCTGCTGGAGGTCTGAAGTCACTGCGGAGAGCAGGAAGAACAGGTAGGTCCGGGAGCTGCCAGCATCCAATAGGCTTATCTCTGGAACTTTGAAGATAAGAATTTGCTCTCATCAAAGGGTTCCTAATAGAAACAGTGAGGCCTCCTCAAAGTACCCCCAGAGCATCTCTGAGGATGGCTGGAGTTTGGGGAAACGTATGGCTGAGTACCCTCCAGACATTGCTGGAAGACCCCTGAAGCATTCATAGCTGGAGGCACCTGCAGAAACACAGACTCTGCCTCTATAGCTGCATCATGCAATGCAGATAGAATTCAAAATACACCTAATTTGAATTTCTGGTGGCCACATTAACAAAGCCAAAAGAACCAGGTACAAGCAAAGGTAAGGCGTTTTATTGAGCCCACCGGCTCCAAAATGCTCTCAGCACTGCCACATACGTAGTGACTATGTTGGATGGCAGGTCTCTAGACATTCCCTGTCTTAATATCCCCTGGCTGTCCACAAACTCCTCTGTGCCCTGAACCTTGGGATTTCCCAGCTGCAAAACAAGAGTCTGTCTGACTCTTGTCTGTCCTCCACCTACCTCAGCACAGCCCTTGGCTGGGGTCTCCAATGACTATAAGGTTGGGGATGACAGAGGAGGATTTACTTACTCCCTTCCTGCTGTGACACAGTGACCTCACCTTTAAAATTAACAATTTAGGCGTTTACCCAATTGCTTTATGATGGTAAAGAAAAGATATTCAACTGTCCACTCCTCCCCAACAAAATGATTAAATTAAAATAAAAATATATAGCATCAATTTTTGGCTTCTTAATGAGCATTGGATACTTAAATATCAATGTGTAAATGTAATAATAATTTAATATAAAATTTGATGTTTGTCTTAAAATGTACTCTTAGAAGGAGAAAACAGCTAAATTGTAACATATCTACTTAAATCAGAAAAATCAGGTTTTATTTTTGATTTCTAACAATGAAAATTCCTTTTCTAGTTTGGCAGTTGGTAAAATATTAATGATTTTATTTTTAATTTCTAACAATGAAAGTTCCCTTTCCAGTTTGGCAGTTGGAAAAATTAAGGTTTTGCTTTCTAAACACATTATTCAAGATACATACAGGTAGAATATTTATTTTTAGTAAACCATGTCTCTCATAAATTTCTGTTCATTCACATAAGGAAATGTATATTTTACTTTTTGATAGAATTAAGACTGAGACCTCTTCCTTGAAAAAATATTGCAAGGAATTATCAAGTATAGTCAAAACATTCTGTGGATCCAACACTTTATAAAAATCCTTGACCCTTGGGCTTTGTGAATTTGAGTTGGAGAATCTCAACTAATATAATCATATGAATGGCACTCTGACGAAAAATTAAAATTCTTCATTGGCAATTTAAACTTAAGAGACTCCATAGCTTTTAGTACTTTCACAGGTTGTGAAGAAAATGGTTTTATTGAGTGACTATCTCTTGACATGCACAGAGGTCTTACTTAGCACTGACATGACTAATGACATGACTTTCAGTCTTTCTGAAGCTTGTATTTCAGAAGTGATATAGAACTTCTTAATGTTCGTTAATTGCTACCTACTCCTGCTGATTCATTTTGAAGAAATAGAACAAATCTAAAATGTATTTTAATTGCTTAAACATGTAAGAGATAAAAGTGAATGACTTATTGGCAAAGGCACTTAAAATTATTTTTTAAATTTTTTAAAAGGAACAGAAGGGGAAATAATCAGACTAAAATGTAGAAACCTCTCTGCTATTGTTTTGATGTGATTTTTAAGAACTAGACATAAAAAACATTCAGTTTTTCCCCCAGAAGGGGGAAAATAAAGTATTCATCAGTGTTGGTGAATGAGAATCATATTCCAGAGTGGAGACTGTCCCAAATTCTTGATTTCCTTACCTCAAATCTCTTGGAGATGCTTGTTTTGCAAAAAGGAGTCCCCATCAGGAAACTACTTACAACAAAAAGGTGTCTGTATAATAAAGAGTTTAGCTTTCAAACCTGTGCATCCTAGAAAAGCATGTTGGAAGTTTATGGGAATAAATGTTGACCAAGACAATCAATATTATTTTCCATGTAGAGAGTAGTCTTCTTAGTGGTGTGGGATTTTATGTTCATTTTTCTAACAAATATTGGGGTTTCCCAGATGTTCTGGGCAGTCTTCTAGGTGCTAACATATAATAGTGAACAAAATAGAATTACATGGCATATACACATGCATTCTATATATAACCACCTCTAAATACAGTATTGTATATGTTTATTAATATACATTTTCTGAAAGAAAATATAATATCTGTATTAGTTAGCTACTGTAGTGTAAAAAAAAAAAACATAAAACTCTCATGTCTCCAAGTTGGCTGGAAGCCTTCCCTATCTTGCTTGGGCTCATACACATATCTTGGTCAGATGGTTGTTCTGGTACACAGTTTTACTAATCTTTCTTTAGTTTTCTGATATGTTTGTGAGAAGACTAATATTTATCTGCTCTAGAATACCTTTACCCAAAGGCTTGGGATGACTTGACTCTCTACCAAATGGTCTGTCATTGTTGAGCGGGCTGTCCTAGGCTTTTCCTCATGGAGGTGCCAGGGTGTTGATAGAGAGAACCTATAAAGGATATTGAGGCCTAGGTTTGAAACTGACACATCATTGTCACTAATATCTATTTGCCAAAATGATTCACAAAGCCAGGAAAGATTCATGAAGTGGGAAGTAGATGCCATTTTTTTTGAGACAGTCTTTCTTTGTCACCCTGGGTAGAGTTCCATAATGTCATGGCTCCCAGGAACCTCTAACCCTTGGGCTCAAGCAATCCTCTTGCCTCAGCCACCCAAGAAGCTGGGACTATACGTGCCCATCACAATGCCCAACTATTTTTAGAGATGGGGGTTTCTCGCTCTTGCTCAGGCTGGCCTTGAACCTGTGAACTCAGGGCAATCCACCTGCCTCAGCCTCCCTGAGTGTTAAGATTATAGGCATGAGCCACCATGCCCAGCCTAGATGTCATTTCTTGAAAGAGGTTCTATAAAGTCATGCCATTATAACGAATTGGGTGAAACCTGTAGCCATTTGGTAATTAATGTGTTCTATTGTCCATTAATACACAATGTATAAAATGCTTATGTATGGAAATGAAGGAAAACAGGTTAGAGAATACTTCATTGAAGTAAAAATTAAGGGAAATAGGAAAGACATATTTAAAAATTGAAATAGAAATTTACTAAAGATTAATGAATGAAAGAAGATATAGACAACTAATTTTAGGCATTTAAAAATTGTGTTAAGGTAAAATATAATAATGATCTTTTACTATTTTTATATTGATCGAAGACTTCTTTAAAGAAAGAGACTTTAAGTATGCCTTTCATGGACTCAAAGAAAATCTCTCTTCTCAGAAATAGGTTAGGATGTCCTGAGAACAGCTAATCTGCCATTAACATTAATTTCCACCAATATGAACATTTATTTGTGAATGTTTAAATTTGAAAGAAGCATAAAATAAAGTTATTATATTATTTTGTATTTAATATTTGTTGGTGTCAAGGAATATTTGACCCTGTGTAATATCCTCTTTAGACTTGGGATTTACAGAAAAACCCTCAAAAGAAAGAAATCCCATAGACCACAAAATGAAATACAAATAAGAAAAACAACTAATTTTGGGTAGTGGGGTTCTGAGAAACGAAATGTTATCGTAAGTAATTTCCCTATTTAATCTTAAGGCGACAATGATGTTATTCTGATCTCAACATAAAACACAGCAAAAGGCTGAAAAATATAATTATGGCAATTTTTAGAATAAAAATTGCTAAAGTATTTTCTCTGTGCTTAAGTGTTGTATAAGGTGCTTAAATATTGTGACATATTTCTCTCTTTTCCTCAGGGGCAACAACAGGAGAACCTCCTGCTAACTTCTTCCTAGAACATTTGGAACTGAGCTTGTGCTTTTGTGTTTGTCCTGCTGCTCCAGGATTTTCCACAGTGAGATGAGTGGTGATCTGTATGGGAAGCAGCATCTCTGAGCCATGTGAGTCCCTCTTCCTATGTAATACTCCACTACGTATGAACCTTGTTCTAATTCCATAGAATTGTAAATGGTAGACCTGGAAATGATTTGAAGGATATTCTAATCTCAGATCTTCATTTAAAACAAAGGCCTTTAATTTTCTCTGCAATATATAGATAATGTAGGTATATGTACATCGAGATTTTGTCATCTGGTCACTAAATATGGGATTTGTAGAATTATTTAAACTGTGTGTTCTCAATGTCCATTTTTAAGTGATAAAAGTAAAATGTGCTTCTATAGAATCTACATTTCCTATTAGCTTTTCATCATTGTTTCTCATACACGACACATCTCTACTGGGCACTGGGTCTGGTTATGGAGGCAGTAACACCTGAAGAAGAGGCATTCTCCAGCTAGTTACCCAGTCTGGTGAGGCCTCAGCCAGTGTGTTAGATGACTGGGAAAGTAGCTATACACTGTATTCACATGTCTGATACATTAACAGAGGGAATGGAAAGTGTTTGCAGGAAATATCTAAGGGTATCAACTGAGATGTAACAAATATCAGTGCAATTTTCCTCTCTGACTGGAACTCTAGAAGGACATATCATGGACAACGGAGAGATGATTTCTACTCAGCTTTCAGTCTTATGAGTCTGTTCCTTGGATTTGGTTCCTCTGTGGTAGATAATGGGAAGTTGGTTAATCTGATTAGTATAAAATATACATCAAATACCATATTTTCTGTAATTTTTAAAAACCCATTTCAAATTAAAATGATTCAAAAATGTATTATTTTATTGGTTTACTATAATAAAAAGAAATTAATTCTTCATTTGATGATTTAGTAGTTATAACGTATGATGTTTCTGGTCAACTCTTCATTGAGTAATTTCAAAAATAAAAATCATAACTTGTATGGTCAGTCAGCTCTTCTAAAGGATAAGTAGAAAGAAAATAATACTATGTCTTTAAAAGCCTCAGTTTCTGAGTAGTGTAGTTAATGTAATTTTTATTACATTTTCTTTTTCTTTATATTGTAATAATATAGAATAATAGGTCAATACTAATTATCCTAAAATTATTTATTATTTTGTAAGGAGGGATAAGTATTTAGTATAATGAAAAACTAATATTTATTTGGCAGTATTTTCATTTTAATAGTGGAACTGAATACAAAAGTAAAGATGCTCTCTGGAGTATAGAAATCTCTTTCCATCTTCAGCCATGTAGACCCAGAATGGTCAAATACTATAAAATTCTAGATAAATAATTTTTTTCCTGAAATTCAGCAATGTTTATAGAGAACAAGTAAGAGGATATAAAGGCAGTGGTAAATAGAAGCTTTTAAAAATGACCTGTCTTAGAAAACTTCTTTATTAATCTAAAAACGTAATATATTGTTTCCTAAATAATTAAGGAAAATATCAAGTGAATATTATAATTTTATACTTATTTAAATGTGTGAGTTTTTCGAAACATGACAATCGTGCCATGAGCTGAAATTCTTTAGGAATGCAAACATAAACAATAATATTGCTCATCAATTCTCAACCAAATTATTTAAATTTACCACTCATACTCATGTGTAAATGACCTTTGTTCTGTAAATGCTTTCATGAAATAAAACGGGTTCCATGTTAGCAGGTTTTCTTTGTTTGATTTGACCATGTCCGTGTCCTTGAGAAAGAGAAAGCATTCCCAGACATCCAGGATCTGGCATCTTACCTTCAGATAAGAATAGTGTTGATAAGAGCTGGCCTGGTGCTCAGAGATAGGCCTTGATATTCTTTTTTTTTTTTTTTTTGCAGTTTTTGGCCGGGGCTGGGTTTGAACCCACCACCTCCGGTATATGGGGCCAGTGCCCCACTGACTGAGCCACAGGTGCCACCGGCCTTGATATTCTTTTGAACATAAACAATTTCACATAATTGCAGAATCAGATAAGCCATTCTATGACCTTATCAAGTGATCAAGACAAAATCACTCCCTAATCATCCCTAAAGACAGAAAACACGTGAACATTGTCCCTGAAACAAAATAATAAATATAACCCCTTTCCCATCTAGTATGAATCAGTGACTACTGGTTTTAACCTTGGCCTGTCCTTCCACTTTCTAGGTAAGATATTCAAGTATACTGTTACTCCTGCTTCCTGATAGCATCTCATTAGAGTAAAGTTTCCATCAAAGGTTTCCTTTCTCACTGAAGGAAAGATTTTTCAAAAATTTTTTTTTTTTTGAGACAGCATTCCACTATGTCACCCTCAGTACAGTGCTGTGATGTTACAGTTCACAGCAACCTCCAACTCTTGGGCTTAAGCAATTCTCTTGCCTCAGCTTCCCAAGTAGCTGGGACTACAGGTGTCCACCACAATGCCCAGCTATTTTTTTTGTTGCAGTTGTCATTGTTGTTTAGCTGGCCTGGTCCGGGTTTGAACCCACCAGTGTTGGTGCATGTGGCTGGCCCTATAACCACTGTGCTACCAGCACCAAGCCAAACCTGAATCTTTAATTAGTCTTCTCTAACACCCTCTTCTTAGATGACCCCTGGTTTCCTTTGGTATGTTTCTTTGTCCCATTTACTGAGCAATAATCAACTTATTCCAGTACAAGTGCATTCCTGATGGTCACACCCAGGCATTGGCACCCTGACTAGAGATCACAGGGATATCTGTATCAGGGCAGATAACAGCATAACCACGCATCCCAAACTTTTTTAATTTTAATTTATTTTAATTAAAATGTGTCATGACGTTTAAGCATTTGAACAAGCATATTTCACTATTTGCTGTGTATAACTAAAAGAAAGTGAAAAAATAATCTTTTGAAAATCATTTATTGTTCTTCCATGTGTTTATATGACTCAGTCGTCACTCAGATCTTACCTCCTCACATTGGTTTCTCCAATTCTCTCCACTTAAATAAGGGATCCTATGAATCTCTGCTCAGCTTACCTGGTGTTTAAGCAGATAATGCCGACTCACACCAACAGCTTCCTGTGTCTTCCTGCCTTCCATTGGAGAATGCCCAGAGTGCCAGGGCTAGTTGGAGAGTGTGGATCAGAGAGGACTATTAATACAAGAATGAAAACTATTACCAAGAACAGGTAGGATTGTGTGGATGATCCAAGCTTTCTTTCTCTCCACTAGAACATTTCTAAAATAAGGTATGTATGCATCTACAACCTTTTTGGAAGGATGTATGGAGAATCCTCAAAGAACTCAAATTAGACCTCCCTTTTGATCCTGCAATCCCATTATTAGGCATCTACCCAGAATTTTTTTTTAAAACCCTTTTATCATAAGGACATTTGCACTAGACTGTTTATCGCAGCTCAAATTACAATCACCAGAATGTGGAAACAGCCTAAATGCCCACCAACCCAGGAATGGATTAACAAGCTGTGATATATGTATACCATGGGATACTAGTCAGCCACTAAAAAGATGGAGACTTTATATCTTTGGTATAAACCTGGATGGAGATGGAACACATTCTTCTCCATCACAAGAATGGAGAAGCAAGAATCCAATGTACTCTAATATGAAGGCAGTAGATGAGCTACTACAAGGAGGGGAGGTAGGAGAATGAAGTAGTGGAGTTGGGGTAATGGTGTATGTTACATCTTCTGGGGGCTTTAAGAGGGACTTTACCTAACAAATGTAATCAGTGTAACCTTTGTCTCTGTACCCTCAATGAATCCTAAATAAAAATAAATAAATAAAAATAAAATAAAATAAAAAAGAAATAGTTTGAAAACTTGAAACAGGACAATAGTAACTAACAAGTAGTTACAAAATTAGGGATTGGATTGGCATTTGTTATCCACCAAAGACACCTTGAGGGAAGAACAAAAGAGATTTCTATTAGTAAACCATATACTCAGGGTGTGCTAGAAAAAAACAGAAGCCTTTACGGAGGTTTATAAAGGAACTCTCATTTCCAGTAGCTGGATGGCATATTTGTGCCGGTAATAAAACCCAAGATTTAATCATAAAGTGTTATAATAATTACAAAGGAATTTGTAATCACAGTCCTGGCAAGAATCTTTTATAGGAGTCAGAATTTTATGACCCATGGGTCAAATCCAGCCTACCACTTGTTTTTTGAATAAAGTTTTATTGGAACACAGCCATTACCATTCATTACCCTTTATTTTTTCATATGGCTACTTTCACTTTACACAGAGTTGAATAGTTACAAAAGAAACCATACGGCCTGCAAATCTGAAAATAGTAATGATCCAGCCCTTTTCAAAAAAATGTTTACTGATTCCCTTTCTATATTTAGGTTTGGTTTTGAATTTAATGAGGGCCCTTATAGGAAAGAAGAGCAATCCTGAGACCTGTGGTGGGTTATTTAAAGAGATGAATATCACATTCAAGAATTCCCAGATTGCCCTGTACCTTCTAGTATGTAAGAAGCTAGATGCTTCTCCTTGTTAGAGAAAATAAGACCTCCTACTTCTTTTCCTTTCTTTTCTTTCTTTTTTTTTTTTTTGAGACAGAGTTTCACTATGTCACCCTTGGTAGAGTGCTGTGGTGTCATAGCTCACAGCAACCTCCAGCTCTTGGGCTTAAGTGATTCTCTTGCCTCAGCCTCCCAAGTAGCTGGGACTACACATGCCCACCACAATGCTCGGCTATTTTTTTGTTGTAGTTGTCATTGTTATTTGGCAGGCCAGGGCTGGGTTTGAACCCACCAGCTCCAGTGTATGTGGCTGGTGCCCTAGCCGCTGAGCTATAGGTGCCGAGGCAGACTTCCTATTTCTTAAAGATTAAGCAAAGACTTCACTTCAGGCAGGTGCTTCAAAATATGGCAGGAGTCAAATAACAAGGGTCATATTTTAGCATGACATAAGCAGGTCTTAGAAGACTTTTGTTGTGAAAAAAAATAGAATATTTATCAAAAGATATGACGTACCTGATTAATACAACGTTGGACAATCATGAAGTGTCTGATTAATACAAAGTTGGACAATTAAGTTTGTGAACTCTTCCTTGAAAAAGTGCCATATACCTCATTGCTTAGTGTCACTACAGTCACCTTCAAAGCACTCCCCTTGGCCATCAGGTGACCACAGTGATGTTTAACATTGAGGTATGCAGCACTTCTAGGATGAGTTCATAGTCTTGATGGCTAGACCTCATACCCTCAATCTTCTTCACATTACTTTTTATAAGAGGCATAGAAAGTGAGAAAAGTCTTATGGTTAATAATTAATGGTTATTATAGTTAAAAGTTCAGAGATTCAAAGTGTTAGACTACATCAGTAAGTCCATGAAAATTGTCAAGATCCTCAGTCTTTGGAGCAAAAGTTATTGTGATGCATGATAAGTAAGGCCAAGTGGAAACCACTGCAATTTCCCTCCTCCAGAACATATAAAAACAAAAAGTAGTATCATATTTTGGGGGTGAGGGTGGTGGTAGACTTTAGTGAAATTGTTAAAGACCTAAAGCATAAAGGGCTGGTGGTCACTATCAGAACTCTGATTAATTCTCTGGTGTGGCCTTTGAACAAAAAAAAGGGGAAGTTGTCTTTTTTTTTTGTTTGAGGCAGTCTTGAGCTGTTGCCCAGGGTAGAGTGCTGTGGCATCATAGATCACAGCAACCTTAAACTCCTGGCCTCAAGCAATCCTCTTGCTTCAGACTCCCAAGTAGCTGGGGAGGCATCTGCCACAATTCTCGGCTAAGTATTCCGCTTTTAGTAGAGATGAGGTCTCACTCTTGCTCAGGCTGATCTCGATATCCTGAGCTCAAGTGATCCTCCTGCTTTAGCCTCACAGAATGCTAGGATTACAGGCGTGAGCCATGGCACCCAGCCTTCTTAGATAATTATTGTAGCCTACTCTAGACTTACCCAAATGGTAGACCCAATCCCAGTCACTAAGCCACTTGTGATATCATTGCTAGAAGATATTAATAAAGACTTAGCTATATGTTAAGTAAGCATTGATTTGGTGAATAACTTCTTTCTTACTTTAAGTATAAAAGGGAATCAGAATCCATTCACATTGACGCAGCATAGACACAATTACTCCTTTCCAAACCTTGAAGATAACTCCAGGTTATCTTCAAGGTTATGTTAACTGTCCTATCCTCTATTAGAATCATATTATAAAAAGAAATATGAATACTTTGTCATTCCATAGATCCATTTTGTTGGTAACTCCAGGAATATTGGACAGAATCAGGACAGGTGGCTAGTTTTTTGGGGACCTTGGTAAGGACACATACCTTTTACAGGGGGAAAGATAAACTTTATGAAGATGCACACCCTTGCCACATTAGTAGATTTTAGGGGTCCAATGGTTAAGAACATTCCAGTTTCTCCAAAATCAGATACAAACAGTTGCATCTTACATCTTTTACAACAATGAAGAAAAAACTGTACCCGGCAAGCCTCTTCGGGTTCTAAAAATAAAGCATCTCACATCTAGAAGTAGGCTACAAGCCTAGAGTTGAGCCAAAAGCAAGAAAGTGCTCTATACAAGATCCAGGTCTCAGCACAAGCAGCCACGCCAATAAAGCCATACAAAACATCTGTGGTATTAGAGGTGTTATAATAGAAAAATGTGCTATCTGGAGCTTTTGCCAATAGTCAAAATGCAGGACATTGGGATTCCAGAGAAAAGTTATGCATTCCTCAACAGAGAATTGTGTGTCCTTTGAGAAATGGCTCCTGCCATGTTATTAGTAGAGACTGAACTAAATAGTCATGAGTTGGCTCTGTCAGCCTCGAGTCATAAATTTGGACATATACCTTTTAAATGAGATACCTGTGGGAGGCAGGAATGTTGAATTCCTCACAGAACTTGCTAAGTTAGGAAAGTTAAGATAGCTCAAAGGATGAAACTAGTTTCACTTCTTTCTCTTCTCTCTACATTATCTGACAGCTTGAGACCCTCTCTCTGCTTACCCTTTACCCAACCTTCCTGGGGGCTGTAATCTCTCCTGTCTCTTATTTAAACTTGACTGCTAACTATTGACTGCTGTGCATTCATGCACATACAGAACTCAATAAAAAGATCCTTGAGCTCAGGTTACTGCATTGTTTTCATGGCACAGAGAACATTGTTTTCACTTGGCACAGAGAACAATGTGTGCCTGTCCGTATAGGCTTGCAGGTTTTATGCACTAAGTTTGATGAAGTTTCTTGATTTACCCCTTCCTGACCACTGTCCCAGGATGGGGTCCACTAGATGCCCAACAGATAGCCAGGATTGGACCTTGATGGAACTAGATAGCACATGTAAATTGCATGATCGGGCAAACCAAATCCACCTACCCCTTTACACTATTGTGGGCGCTCTTTCCCTGGGTTGCAACTGTGGTCATATGAGAGTTATGTATCATCAACTGAAAGGGGAAAAGCCCAAGTTTGTTGCACCAGCTAGTGCTTGGATACAAGTTAATCATGGGTAGGTGGAGATGTGAGTGGTCTAACAGGTAGTGCACTTAGGGTGCAAGGAGACCTGACTATGAGGTGAGAATGTGTGTGCACGCCTGAGCAGGGGCTGATGGCCTAACAATCCTTTCAGGGTCGACAGCAAATCAACCAATGGATCTGAGACAACAAGATCTGCGGTGGAAGCTTGTCTATAAACACGTAAGAGTAGATGTGAGTGTGAGGGTTTTATACCATGATCCTCCATCATTTATTGGTGACTCCAGGCAGATTGGACATGGAAGAATCACTAAGCAACCAAGTGGAAAAAGCCGCTCAGCCAGATGAAGTGAGCCAGCCTTCAGCACTGGCCATGCCAGAACTGTCACAATGGGACCTGTATTTAATGGCTGACCACATGTAGATTCAAAGGAAAGGACTCCCTGTTAGCAAGACCACTTTAACCGCCATGGCCTCTGAATTTTTCCTTTTTCAGCAACAGCGACCAGCACTGCATTATAGTTTTTTGCTGATAGATCATTTTGACAGTATCAACCAAAATGTAAATACACATGGGCTCCAAATTACCAACTTCACTTCTAGGAACATACAACAGGAAAATACGTATGTACTCAGGCAAAATTTATGGCGTGTATGATTTGACATATGGCATGTGCAAATCAAATTGCCCCAAAGTAGTTCAGTTGCATTTATGGTTTGTTTTTTCATTTTCAGTTTTACTTTTTCCTTCTCTTTCTCTTTCTTTTCCTTTTTTTTTTTTTCCTCCTTTCCGTTGCTCATACCTCAGCTTTACTGCACTTTGCTCTTTATTGGCAAAGGAAAAAAAACCCGCACACTCCCAAAACTTTTAAAGCACATGAGAGTTTGTGAGTTATCATAGGCAAGCTTAAATAAAGAGAATTTTAGATATTCTGCTTTTATTTTTATATATGCTGCTAAAAATATATATTAAATGAGATGAATACTTAGAAGACTTTATTTCCTCAGGCTTTGGTGACTCTTTTTTGGAGTAGAGTCCTGTAGGAAAATGGATTTTCATGATACTCTCATGAAAATATAGTACCTTAACTTACATTTTTGAAAAATGAAAGAAACAAAACAAAACAATGATTTAAACCCAGTGCTTGGAAAGCAGGCAGGAAATCTTGGAGAAAGCAGATGTGATTGTAGATTCAACTTTTCCTGCAAGGAATTTTCCTACTGGAACCAATTTTTATTCTAATAAGAAAGGGACCTGCAACTCATAGAAAAGTATTTTTATTTTAAAAATGATGAAATTATGATCTATTTGCACATGTCAGATGACAACCACCTCCTGACCTGTGTTCTGTACCAGGCCGTGATCTCTACTGTCTTCTTATTTTAATACAGTTTCCATACTAAAGCAGTCTTCATACATCTCCGCCCCTATTTATGACAAGTTCTCTAATATAGTTTTTCAAAGTTCAATGAATTTTATTCTACCACAAAATGCAATTAGTGTTTAAATATTTTGACTGAGGACGGACTTTTAGTTTTAGGAACAAAGAATAAGAATTTTATTTGAGAAAGTAGAAAAAAATTAGTTCTATTATCTTGGAAAATAGGAAAAAAATATGTTTATTAAAAGCAGAAGAATATTTGGGCAAACTCAGTTTGTGATTTATGATGTTGCTATTTTCTATATCAGAAAACATTACTATCCTCATTTCTAAGCAATCCTCAGATCAGATAATATAATATTTTCCTCTAGATTCATAGCAGAATTTTGACAGTAATAGCATATTTGATTATGAACTTTCATGTTCTTTGTAGATTTCCCATTAGATGGCAATGGTATCATATGTATTTGGAGTTACAAATCTATTTGTATGCAATACTGAGAAAAAGTTCTAAATAAGATTTATGGTAGAATGCTACCATATACTTTAAGGGTGATTGTGAGCAAGAAAATGTTTCTGTGTGGGTGTATATATACTGTGTTTAAAAGTCTTCACATGACAAGTTTATACATCTTATACAAGGCCTCACATTCTTCCAGCTTTTTGAACTGTAATTCAAATGGTCAATTTGACCATGGCAAGTTTTCATAAAATTTGGTCAGCTCATGGAGAGATATCTTTGTGCTACAAAAAAGGAAATTCTACTTTATGGCATATTAGTCCACTCAGGAAGATAAAAATAATTCATTATAATTACTAAAAAACAATAAAACTACCCAGAAAAATTCCAAAACAAAATCCCAATAAAGAAGAAAATATGCCTGGAAATAAATGTTTATCTACTGTGTGACCTTTAGGCAAACACTATTTTTCTATCGAAAAAAGCCTGCCACTCAAAATGACGCCTGCTGACCCACACCGGCCTCAGCAACACCAGCAAAACCTGAAACTTACCAGAGGTGTCTCAGGTGAAGCCCAGAACTTCTGACTTAGACGTGCTACGGATGAGACTTAGGAACCGGTGGGTTAAACACTTCAGATGATTCTCAGACCCAATAAGGTTTGAGACCACTCTGCCTTAGATTTTCCAGAAGAATTAGACTCCATTATTGACTGAAGTCATTTACAGCAAAGTTAAATGTCTTTTTAATTATAAATGAATAAGCAAGGGAGAAATGATGATGAATGGTGATGAATAAATGAAATAAACTAAAAATGATTTTATCATCAAATTAGCTGATTGAGTTACATTTTAATACTTTGAGGCATAAAAAGATAAAGTATTCTTTCAATTAGAAGGTGTTTTAATATCAAATGTATATATTTTAATTGCTAGAACTAATTTAATTACCCTCTGTAACCATGTGCTTTCATTATTTAATTAAACTTTGTTAGAGACAGCGTCTCGGTATGTTGCCTAGACTAAACTCAAACTCCTCTGCTCAAGGGGTTCTCTTGTCTCAGCCTCCCAATTAGGTAGAAATAGAGGGAACCTCTACTGCCCCAGGTGTAACCTTGTTCTTTTTTATATAACTGTAGGTTCACATGCAATTGTAGGAATTAATGTAAAGATCCCACACATCCTTTATCCTATTTCCACCAAGGGTTGCATTGCACAAAACTATAGCAAAAAAATCACAACCAGGAAATTGACTTTGATGTAACCAAGATATAGAACATACCATCACCACAAGGATCCCTCTTTCTTTTTATAGGTAGCATAACATGATAATGAAGCACTACAGTTTTTTAACTGTGGTTAATAGCTTCTTTAACCAATTACCTACTGAAGCTGTGTACGTTTTCAGTTTGGGGCAATTATGAATAAAGCTGCTAAACATTCACTCACATGTTTTTGTATGAACATGAGTTTTTCTTTCTCAGGGATAAATGCCCAGTAATGTAATTGCTAGGTCATTTAAGAAGTCCAAATTCAATTTTTTAAAATAATGACCGAATGATCTTCCAAGGTAGCTATACCATTTTGCATTCCACCAACAATGAACATGATCTGGTTTCTCTGGATTCTTGCCAATGTACTCACTATCTTTTAATTTTTTATTATGTTTTTTACAGTTTGAACTCTTGTCGTTCCTTCCCTTTAAAAATATTAAGAGGGCACAAATGATTTTGTTACATGAATACACTGTGTAACGCTGAAGTTAGGGCTTTCAGTGTGGCCACCCACAAGCCTGTGTTCATTCTATCCAATAGGTAGGTTTTACCCTCACCTGCTTCCACCTTTCCCTCTTCAGATTTTCTGATATTGTTTCCTTCTTTTTGTGCCTGTGTGTGTCCACCATTCAGCTCCCACTTAGTGAGAATACATGCTGTTTGTTTTTCCATTCCTGAGGTACTTCACTTAGGATAATGGTCTCCAGTTGTATACAAGTAGCTGCAAAAGACATTATTTCATTCCTTTTTTATGACTGAGTAGTACTTCATGCTATATATGTCACATTTTTGTTATCCAAGAGAGAATTGGTGGGCACTGTTGATTCTGTTTCCTTGTGATTGTGACTTGTCCCATAATTAACATTTAGGTGCAAGTGTTTTGTTGCAAAATGATTCTTTTTTCTGTGGGTAGATACCCAGTAGTGGGGCTCCTGGATCAAATGATAGGTCTACTTTTAGCCCTTTGATGAATATCCATACTATTTACTTTGATGAATATGCATAAATAATGTATGTCTATAAGCATTTGTTTTCCTACACATGCACAGCAGCATCTATTGCTTTTGATTTTACAATAAGGGCCATTCTGATAGGGGTAAGGAGTTATCTCTAGACATAAACCTAGGCAAAGAATTTATGACTAAAATCACAAAGGCAAATATAGCAACAACAAAAATAAATAAATAGCACTTAATTAAATAAAAGGCTCTGGACAGCAAAGGATAATCAGTAGTAAACAGTCAACTTCCAGAAGGAGAGAAAACATTTCCAAACTATACATCCAGCAAAGGACTAATATCCAGAATCTACAAAGAACACAAACAAATCAGCTACAAAAAATGAACAACCCCATCAAGAACTGGGCAAAAGATATGAAGTATTTTTTCAAATGAAGATAGACAAATACATGAAACATGTTTAACATCATTATTCATCAGGGAAATCCAAATATATTTTTATTATAGCTTTTACTTTTAACTTTAGACATTTTCGTAGCTACATAGGAATATTTAATGATGCTTTGTGTCTTCATAATGGCTAAAGAATGGTGTTTTTTTTTCACATCTTGATTTGCTTCCTAGATATCTCCTTTAGTGAAATGTCTTTATATAAGTTTTACCCATGTTCTTATAGGTTGTTGGCTTTTTATTATCAAGTTGTAAGAATTCTGTATAGATTCTACATAATAGTTTCTTGTGTAATAGGTAGATTGTAAATATTTTCTCTCACTCTGTTATTTACCTTTTCATTCTATTATCAGGGTGCTATGCAGAGTCAAAGTTTTTAATTTTAATGAAGCTCAACTTATCAATTTTTTTTCATTTATGGATTGTGCTTTCAATGTCAAGTCTAAGAAGTCTTTCTCTAATCTCATATTTTGAAGCTCGTCAGTTGGAAGTTTTGTATGTGTGTGTTTTTTTTTATTCATTTTCCATTTTGAATTAATTTTTGTGTAAGAGATTTAAGTTGAACTATTTATTTATTTATGCCTGTAGGTGTCAATTACTCTGGCACTATGTGGTCAAAAGGCTATTCTGTACTGAATTGGTTTTGAGCACTTATAATTATATTTTTATAAACAACATTAAAAGGGGGGTGGTAATTATAACAAGGGCATATGAAACTAAGAAAAAATGTCAGTAAGTAATTAGAAAAAGGTAAAGCAAAACAGGTTAGGCCCAAGACATTTGTGGCGTATTTCATACTAACGTGTCGTTTATGATTGCTAAAAAGGAGGGGAAAATGTAATGAAATACCTTTGAGCTTCTGGCAGACTAGAGCCAGTTCCTTTGTGCCTACAAATGGTGATCAGGGAGAAAAGACTCCAGGATCCTCTCTGGCTCCTGTTCGCCCTGCTGAGAAACATGACTTATGGGGTATGGGGACACAGCAGGAGTCTCCTGGGGCCTAAAAAGAGGTCAGAAGCTGTGGAGAACTGGCACAGAGGACAAGTACTTCTGTGCAAGCAGAGGCTGGCCAGTTCAGTTGTTTTCAGACAGAGACAGCCTGCATTGTAGGCTTTTATTTTTTTAACCTGGGCACTTAGTGGGGTTACTTTGAAGAGCTTTGGCGAGCAAGTGAGTGATTCTGAACAGTACCTAGGGGCTGGGACTGAGGCACCAGATGGAACACAGCTCTCATTCCTTGTTCACTGGGCACAGCCATTGTGGGGGAGCTGCCTTGCAGGATCAGCCTGCGGGGTCCTAGTGTGAGGCCACTTCTAGCATGCCTGATAAGCTGGGCAGCCATCAGTGGGGAGATTTAAGCAATCCATGCTTTCCTGGGAAAGCCACTGCATGTCCAAGGGACACTTTGGAAAGGGTGTGGCATATCTATTAAACACATTGAGAAGAGCTTCAGGATCTGAACCCTACAGGCATTGAGGGCAAAGAAATCAGAAGATGGGACCAGGTGTCCTCATCAAGACAGAGTCACCCAGCCTCCATTTTATAGAGCTGTATTAGCATCCTGATTAGCATCTCATACTCCAAAATATCACCTGTTGTCTAGGCAATTTATGGTGATATATATATATATACATATATATGTATATACTTTTTTCCTTTTTCTAAAAAATGAATTTCCAACTTTACCCCCTAGATTGTTCTTTTTCTTTCTTTCTATTTTGTAATTATAATTTTTCATTGTTACCTTCTTCAATAGTAAAAGCTTCATTTTTGCCAGTTTTTCTGTCCCTGTAGGTATTTTTTGCTCCCCAAATTTTATTTCTTAATGTTTCTTCTTTGTTTGTTTGTTTTGTTTTGTTTCATAGTATTTTCATTTTTCCATTTTCACTTTCTTCCATAACATGGGCTCCATTTTTGCTATGGTTTTCCTACTTTATTTATTCTTTCTTTCCTTTCCATTTCTATCCGATTCTCTCACTTTTTTGTAAAGATTTTTCTACTTTTCTTATTTTTCCCACATAAATTTCTCAAATAGCAACTAAGATATACCCCCATTTTATAACATCATATATGATTTTCTTTTCAATTCCCTTTATATACTTTCATTATTATTATTTCTTTTTATCTAATCTGTTTTATTCTTTTTCATGGTGTTTTTCATTTGTGAGACAGAGCCTCACTGTGAGTCCTGGGCTGGGGTGCCACAGCATAGGCCTGGCTTAAGGAGAGCTTGATTCTCTGGTATAGGTGGTTCTTATAGCTTTGGCCTTTGGAAGCACATTAGTGGCAAACTGCTACTTCTGTTTTTGTTCTCTATTTGGTGGAGGTGGGGTCTTTTTTCTGCTCAGGCTGCTAAGGAGTTCCTCATCTCAAGGGACCCACCTAACCCAGCTCCCTAGAGGCAGGTTATTGTGGGTATGGGTCAAAGCTCCCCGCTGTACATGACTATTACTCCTTTCTCTCTATTTCTGATCCTTTCTGTATTTCATCAATCTTTCCTTTTATCCCCTATTTCCTATTTCTTTTCTGTTTTTCTATGTTTTCTCCCTTCTTAAGCATCACTTCCTTTTGCACATATACTAAAAGGACACTTCAACACTTAAGTTCAGAGACAAAGTAACTTACAGAGGAAGAAGTGAATGGAAAGGGTAGAAGAAGAAAACAAACAAGTAGCAAACACTCAGGAAGAACCAAGAGAAAATCCTGGAATCATGAAAAACCAGAAGAGAGCAAACTCTCCCCTCATGAATCATGAGGTAGATACTGCAGAGGTTTCCACCTATAAAGAAATGTTAGAAACAAAATAAAGGGAATTTAAAATATGGATGATGAAGACAATGAAGGAAATTGCTGAGAAAGTGGAAAATAACCAAAAGGAAATACAAATGCAAAACCAAATAAAGGATGAAAGATATGATGAATATAGAAAAGATATAGCAGAGCTTAAGGAAAAGAAACAGTCAATCAGGGAACTTAAAGATGCAGTAGAAGGTATCAATAATAGATCAGATTATGGTAAAGAAAGAATCTCTGAGCTACAGGAAAAAGCTCTTGAGCTAACACAGGCAGTTAAAGAGGGAGAAAAGAAGAGAGAGAAAGAAGAATGTTCACTGAGGGACTTCATGAAGCAGTCAAACATAAGAAATATAGGTATTACAGAACGGGAAGAAGAATGGCTCAGAGAAATGGAAACCCTCCTGAAGGATATCATAAATAAAAATTTCTGAATTATTGCCAAAGATTCTGACACACTCCTTTCAGAGGGATATCAAACCCCAGGTTATCTCAACTCAAGCCCCAGGTATCTCTAAGACACATTGTCATGAATCTATCCAAAGTCAAGACAAAAGAAAAAATTCTGCAAACAGTTAGGAGTAAGCACTAATTGGCCAAATTCATCACTAAGAGGCAAATTCATCACAGTGACAGCAGACCAGACTCTCCAAATGAAACTTTTCAAGCCAGAAGAGAATGGTCATCTACCTTTATCCTACTTAAAAAACAAAATTTTCAGTCCCAAATACTATATATTGCTAAGCTGAGCTTTAAAATTGGTGGAGGAATCAAATCTTTTACTGATATGCAAACAGTGAGGAAATTTGCCACAATAAGACTGGATTCTCAAGAAATATTTAGACCTTTTCACTACAGACCATCACAGTGAACTACCAGAAAACTAAACATGCAGAAACTGAGGGAGAAAACTTAGCTTCCACAGTCATGCAATAGATAAATGTAGGCAATGGACTTTCACCACACTTATGAATTTTCTCAGTAAATGTTAGTGGCTTGAATTCTCCACTGAAAAGACACAGGCTGGCCGATTGTACAAATAAACACAAATCATCCATATGCTGCCTACAGGAAACACCTAGGCTACAGCTAGCCTCAAAGGACAAAGAAAGACCCAGGGTTGAGAGATGGAAAACAATATTTTAGACAAATGGAAATCAGAAGAAAGGAAGGATCACAGTCTTATTTTCAGATACAAGTGGACTGAAAGCAACTAAAGTCAAAAAAAGACAAAGGTAGACACTTTATATTGGTCAAGGGAACAATACACCAAGAGGACATTTCAATTCTAAATATTTATGCACCCAACTTAAATGCTCCAGATTTATGAAACAAACCTTACTTGCTTTGTTTGTTCAATTAATGTCCTACAACACCATAATTGTAGGCGACTTTAACATGTCTCTTAGAGATACGGACAGATTCTCTTAAACAGAAACTAAATAAAGATACAATGGACTTAGACATGACCCTAACAACTGTGCTTAATAGACATGTGCAGACACCACACCAGAGCTAAGGAAAATAAGTTCTGCTCATCAGCCCATGTAACATTCTGCAAAATAGATCATATCCTAGGACAGAAATCAAACATCAAATATCAAAAGAATTGAAATTATGCTTTCTATCTTGTCAGATCATAAGACAATAAATGTGGAACTCAATTCCAACAAAAATTGTCATTGTCACACAAAGGCATGGAAATTAAATAACCTTATGCTGAATGATAGTTGGGTCAAGGAATAGATAAAAAAAGGAAATCATTAAATTCCTTAAACACAACAACAACCAAAATCTGTGGGATACTGCAAAAGCAGTCCTAAGAGGGAAGAGCAATCTAATCCCAAACCTAGCAGAAAAAAAGAAATAACCAAAATTAAATCAGAAATAAACGAAATTGAAAACAAAAGACTAATTCAGGAAATTAATGAAACAAAACTTGGTTCTTTAAAAAGATAAATAAAATTGGCCAGGCATAATGCCTCATGCCTGTAATCTTGTACGCAGAGGAGGGTGGAATGTCTGAGCTCATGAGTTCAAGACCAGCCTGAGTCAGAGTGAGACCCTTGTCTCTAAAAATACCCAGGTAGTGTGGTGGATGCCTGTCATCCCAGCTACTTGTGATGCCAAGGCAAGAGAGCTTGAGGTTGCTGTGAGCTATGATGCCACAACACTCTACCCAGGGTGACAGTGAGACTTTGTCCCCCCTACAGAAGACAAATAATATTGATAAACCATTGGCCAGATTAACCAGAAAAAGTAAAGTAAAATTTTTAATAACCTCAACCAGAAACAAAAAGGGGAAATAACAACTGATACCACAGAGATACAAGAGATAATATCTGACTACTATCAAAAACTCTATGCCCAGAAATTTAACAATGAGGAGGAAATGGACCAATACCTAGAATTACACATCCTCCTGAGACCTAAGCAGAGAGAATCAGATCTCTTCAACAGACCAATATCAAGCACTGAGATTGCAGAAAAAATAAAAAAGATCCCAACAACAACAACAAAAAATCTTGAAAACAGATGGCTTCACATCAGAATTCTATCATACCTTCAAAGATGGACTTATACCTAAGCTACAGAATCTATTCCAACACATTGAGAAGAAGGAACCTTCCCCAACTCGTTCTATGAGGCAAATGGCACCTTGATTACAAAACCAGGAAAGGACTCAACTGAGAAGGAGAACTACAGAGCAATTTCATTAATGAATATCGGTGCCAAACTACTAAACAAAACCTTAGCTAAGAGATTACAGCCACATATTGAAAAAAATTATTCATCATGATCAAGTAGGCTTCATGCAAGGGATTCAAGGCTGTTTTAAGATAAGCAAGTCCATAAATGTAATTCACCATATCAATGGAAGCAAAAACAAAGACCATATGATCCTCTCAATAGATGCAGAAAACAGATTTAACAAAATTCAGCATCCTTTTTAAATAAGAACATTTAAGAAATTAGGCAAAGGTAACACATGTCTTAAGATGCTTGAAGCCATCTATGACAAACCCACAGATAACAATCTGAATGGAGTAAAACTGAGACCTTTTCCACTTAGAAATGGAACCAGACAAGGATGTTTATTATTGCCACTATTATTAAACAGTGCTCTGGAAGTTCTAGCCAATGTGATCATCAAGAGAAGGACAGGCTCAGAGCCTGTGGCTCAAGCGGCTAGGGCGCCAGCCATATACATCTGAGCTGGCAGTTTGGAATCCAGCCCAGGCCTGCCAAACAACAATGATGGCTGCAACCAAAAAAGAGCTGGGCATTGTGGGGGACACCTGTGGTCCCAGCTACTTGGGAGGCAGAGGCAGGAGACTCGCTTTAGCCCAGGAATTGGAGGTTGCTGTGAACTGTGATGCCACAGCATTCTACCCAGGGTGACAGTTTGAGGCTCTCTCTCAAAAAAAAAAAAAAAAAAAAAAAGAAAGAAAGAAAGAAAAAAAGAAAAAGAGAGAGAGAGAAGGATAAAATAGGGCATCCTAATGGAGGCAGAGAAGGTCAAACTCTTGCTCTTCCCTGATGATGTGATATTATACTTAGAAAACCCCAGAGATTTAATCACAAAAATGCCCGGAAGTGATTAGGACATACAATGGTATCTCGTGATAAAATCAATGCCTACAAATCAGTAGCGTTTGTATACACCAATAACAACCAAGTTGAGAAGCAAATCAGGGTTACAATTCCCTTCATAGTAGCTTCAATTTAGGAATATACCTAACAAAAAAAGGTGAAGAATCTTTACAGAGAGAATTGTGAAACCCTAAGAACAGAAATAACAGAATACACTAACAAATGCGAGAGCATGCCATGCTCTTGGCTGGGAAGAATCAACATTGCTAAACTATCCTTCCCAAAGCAATGTGCAGCTTCAATGCAATTCCTATTAAAATAGCTACATCATACTTTGAAAAACTGGAAAAAAATAGTACTATTTTGTGTAGAACCAGAAAAAAAGAACCTGTATAGCTGAAGCTATTCTTAGTAATAAAAACAAAGCTGGAGACATTACCCTACCAGATTTTAGGTTATATTATAATTCCATAGTAATCAAACAGCATGGTATTGGCATAATGATAGAGAAATAGACATATGGAACCAAGTAGAAAACCAAGAGATGAATCCAGTCTGTACTTGCCATGTGACCTTTGATAAACCAAACAAAAGCGTACAGTCAGGAAAATGATCCCTATTCAACAAATGATGCTGGAATGATTGGATAACCACATGTAAAAGACTGAAAATGGACCCACACCTTTCACCACTTGCAAAAATTGACTCAAGATGGATAAAAGATATAATACCAAGACATGAAATGATAAACATCTTAGAGGAAAGTGTGTGAAAAAGTCTTGATGATGTTGTACTGGGGAAAGATTTTATTTAAAAGACTTCAGCAGCCATAGCTATAACAACGTAAACAAACAAATAGGACTTAATTAAGCTGAAAAGCTAGTGCACAGCTAAGGAAACAAGTAAAAGAAAAAGGCAACCTTTGGAATGGGAAAATACATTTACAGGGTATAAATCTGTCAAAGCGTTGAAACTAGAATTTACAGAGGTCTCAGATCAATCAACAACAATAAAAAAGAGCAAACAATCCTATCTACCATTAAGCAAGAGCTATGAACAGAACTGTCTCTGATGAAGACAGAGAAATGGCTAACTAATATTTGAAAAAATGCTCATCATTCCTGATCATCAGAGAAATGCAAATCAAAATCACCCTGAGATATCGCCTAACCCCAATGAGAATAGCCCACATCACAAAGTCTCAAAGCTATAGAAGCTAGCATGAATGTGGAGAGAAGAGAATACTTTTACACTGTTGGTGGGACTGCAAACTAATTCAACTTTTTGGGAAGGAAGTATGGGGAATCCTCAAAGAACTCAAATTAGACCTCACATTTGATCTCACAATCCCATTACTAAGCATCTACCCAGAAGAAAAAGAAATAATTTTATCATAAGGACATTTGCACTAGACTGTTTGTTGGAGCTCAATTTATAATTGCCCAAATGTGGAAACAACCGAAATGCCCACTAACCAAGGAATGGATTAATAAGCTGTAATATATGTAAACCATAGAATACTATTCAGCCATTAAAAATATGGAGTCTTTACATCCTTTGTATTAACCTGTATAGAGTTGGAACACATTCTTCTTAGCAAAGTATCAAAAGAATGGGGAAACAAGAATCCAATGTACTCAATTCTAATATGAAGTCAACAGACCATTTTATACACACCCACATAAGAGGGAAAACTCAAATCAATTCAAGGTGAGGATTGGGGAACAAAGTAGCAGGGACAGGGGAGGCAGAAGGGGTATGGGGGTGTTCCCATTTAATGAGTACAATGTTAGGGTATATGGCATACCTCTGGGAGTGTGACACAATTATAAGAGGGACTTTACCTAACAAATGCAAACATTATAACCTAATTCTTTGTATCCTCGATTAACCTGAAACAATAATAAAAAAGGAAACACCTTTGAGTAGTGATTAATCAGTATAAATTAATAATACATGTAAGTAGTGAAAGAAAATATATAGTGCTGTGCAACTTTAGAACTTGTTTAAAAATATGCCTTCAGGAAGCCATCAAGAATTCTGGTGAATATGGGCAAGCATCTTCCTCCTTTACTCCCTAGTAAATTTCCTGTAAGTGGGAGCACCAGGCAATGTTTCGAGATGTGAGATGAAAGTGTTACATCTTCTATTTTTCTTAAATTATCTGTAGGTACAAAAACCTCTAAAATATAAAGTAGTGTAAAGAATAGTGATTCAAGTAATATAATCTAGGTTTAGAATTAAAATGTTGCTTAATTTTGAAATCTCCCCCTTTCCTTATCTGGTCCATCATTTCTTTGTCAATCAGACAAAAAGCCACTCTACTAAATTTTGTGTTTGTGATTCCCTTCTCTTTCATCATAATTTTACATGTGTTTAATCCTATACTTCTTATAGTTAGTTTTATATGTGTACAATTGAATTATTATTCCTGTTTTCTTCTATGACTTGTGTTTCTCTATCATGACTACATTTTTAAGATTTGTACCATGTTGGTGTATTGCATTTATTTTCAATGTTGCATCATGCTGTAGACTATTAATATAGGTGTAAATTTTAATTCCTTCTTAATTTAAAAGATGATAATGTTCTTCTTTAGTATCTGCTAATGTGAAGCAATTGATTTTTTTTATTTTTTTTATTTTTTGGGATTCATTGAGGGTACAAAGAATTAGGTGACACTGACAAAGTCCCTCTTACAATTGTGCCCCGCGCCTAAGAGATGCACAATTTGCACGGTGTATTGCCATTGATATTCTGGACAGGTCTCCTGGAGCATGTAAATAGCAAGAACTTCTCTAGGGTATATTCTCAGATGTAGAATTTTGAAGTGTTTTGCATATCTTCAAATTTATTATATAATGCCAAATTGTTTTCTGGGCTTGTTGTACTATGTTAAAGTATCACAAGCTATTTGCTATCCTTTACCTGTTCCAATCTTTTTCAATAATAGAGTAGTTGACATTTTCAGATTTTAAAATTCTACTATATGTGTGATGTGACTTCTTATTGTAGCTTTATTTTTCATTCCTAGGATTTTTAATTTAGTTGTACTGAACTTTAAATAATTTACCAGTTATTATTCCCTATGTACCTTTTCTGCAAGACTTTCACCTATTTTTAGATGGGTCTGGATTGCTTATCATTTTATTTATTTATTTATTTATTTATTTATTTATTTATTTATTTAAGACAGACTCACTTTGTCACCTTCGGTAGAGTGCCGTGTCCTTATAGCTCATAGCGACCTCCAACTCTTCGACTTAAGTGATTCTCTTGCCTCAGCCTCTCCGGTAGCTGGGACTACAGTCCCACAATGCCCAGCTATTATTTTTTTGGAGTAGGGATCTCACTCTTGCTCAGGCTGGTCTGGAACCTGTGATCTCAGGCAATCCACCTGCCTCAACGTCCCAGAGTGCTGGGATTACAGGTGTGAACCACTGCGCCTGTCCCCTTTATTGTTTTATTGTTAAGTTATAGACATTGTTTATAATGTATATGATATATGATACACATATGCAACTCCTTATAGCTCTCATATAAATGAAAATATGTTTTCTTGATTTTTGTGATTTGTATCTTATTTTTTATTTACTTTTTTTCTGTCTTTCTTTAATTATAATGCCTTAACTTTACCGTAATTACCTATATTGTTTTTGGTTGTATACTTTTTTAAAGAAATTATCCTTATCCTTAATTTCTTAAAGACATATTCCTCTATTGTCTTTTCACATCTTTACAATTTCTTTATTCACATACAACTTTGTCATCAAGAAGGTATTTATTTTTGTCTTTCATGTGACATAACGGGCCAGCTTTATTTTTTTCCTATATGGACAAATAATTGTTCTACAGCCGTTATTAAAGAACCTATTCATTGCACAGTAAGTTGCAAAATCAGCTGTGCTTTAATCAAGTTTCCAAATATATATATTCAAATATCTATTACTGATCTTTATTTTGTGCCCATGAATATACTCTCTTGCCTTGGGCCAATACTATAGTAGATTAAAGGGTTAGCCTCATGATAATAATATCTGCTAAACTGGGTTCATTCATACATATTTATCATTCCTTATTTTTTTCTTCTTGAGTGTCTCAGTTATACTTGGTTCCTTTGTTTTCTATGTAAATTTATAGATCCAATTTGTGAAGTACTACAAAAGTCTGTTGCTTTTTTAAAGTGCATTGAATAATCAATTAAGAAAAAAATGTTTTCTTTAAATATTGAGTTTTTCGATCCATGAACATAATTAGTATATTAATATGAGTTTTCTCTGAGTCTTCTTAAATGTACTTGTATAAAGCTTTATAATATTAAAAATATCTTGGAAGTCATTTGTTAGATTTCTTGCTAAGTATTTTAAATTTTCAATGCTAGTGAAAACAGCTTTAATTTTTTAAAAATTACTTTTTTTGTTTGGTGTTTAGAAATAAACTTGTTTAAAATTAAACGTTTATTAACTTATAACACTTAGACATAAATGTGCACATATAAATGTGCTGTTCAGTGATTTTATCAATTAAATTTTATATGTTGATTTTTTTAATCTAGCAACCTTACTAAATTATTTTAAATTCTAGTGGTGATATATATGCTGTTTTTTGAGTTTTATAAAGAGAGAATCATCTACCTCATCTACTGATTTTTTTTTTTTTTTTTTGATACAGAACCTCAAGCTGTCACCCTGGATAGAGTGCGGTGGCATCCCAGCTCACAGCAATCCCCAATTCCTGGGCTCAAGCGAGTCTCCTGCCTCCGCCTCCCAAGTAGCTGGGACTACAGGCGCCTGCCACAACGCCTGGCCATTTTTTGGTTGCAGCTGTCATTGTTGTTTGGCAGGCCCGGGGGCTGGATTCAAACCCGTCAGCTCAGGTGTATGTGGCTGGCACCTTAGCCCGTTGAGCCACAGGCGCCAAGCCATCATCTACTGATGGTAATGACAATTTCATTTCTATGTTTTTTAATGTGTTGAGACATGTTCTAAGGCCTAAGGAATGACCAATATTGGAGAATCTTTCATGTGCTGATGAGAAGAATGTTTATTTAGTAGTTTTGGTAAAATGTTCTGTAAATGTTTACTAGCTTTATTTATTTTTGAGTCTTTCTTAAGCCCAGTGTTTGTTTATTTTCTGCTTGGATGATATTTCCATATCTTTCAGAGGGGTGTAGAAGTCTCTGGCAATTATGATACTGCCAGGGATATGATACTCTGATAAACATCTCTTTGTTTTTATCTATTAAAATTTGCATTATATATTTGGGTGCTCTTATGTTAGGCACATTGATATTTAGGATTGTTATGCCTTCTTGTTGAATTGATCCTTTTATTGTTATATAATGACATTCTTTTTCTTTACTATTGTTGATCTGAAGTCAATTTTATCTGATAGGAGAAAAGCTACGTCTGTGTTTGATTTCTATTTGTGTAGAATATTTTTTCCATCCCTTCATCTTGATTCTTCATAAGTCTTTGTGGGTTAGATGTGCTTCCTGGAGACATCAGATGCACAGGTTATTTTTTCATCCATTTATCCAGGCTATGTCTCTTGATTGAGGCATTCAGACCATTCACAGTGATAGACAGCATTGATATGTGGGATGCTGGGTTGTGTCAGCATGCTTCAGGCTCCACAAAAGCTTACACAACAGGTAGCTATTTCAGCTGGAGTCAAAAGTCCACTCCAAGACTTCTAGGGAAAGCCACCACAGAAGGGCTGAAGTGGCCCATCAAGTCAGAAATTCTGCTTGTGGGAGCAGGGCTATTTCAGATTTAAAATCTGTCTGTCAAGAGTGGGTTTTGTTCTTCTCCCCACTCTTTAGTTTCCCTCTGGTATCCTCCAGCAGGCAGGAGCTCAAACTAACTAGGTTCTCCCATAATGGCAAGGCAAGCTGTGAGATTCATTGTCTAGGATCCTACTCTAAGTTAAGAGTGAAGACTTTCTGTGGGGGAGGGGTGCTCCATAAGTGTGCTTCAAGTGAGACCCACATTACACTCTCTTTTAGTTTTGCCCATGTGAGCACATTTGCCTCCCATAATTAAGTCATAAATCTCCCCTTACACTCTGAAGCAACACTATGTATTCCTGGAAATACAGAAACTGATCTACAGGTCTGTCTGTCCCTGGGTTCCCAAAGAAGATCAATGCCTGGCTCTGCCAGGGTGAAGCATGTTGGTCCCAACTTGCCTATGGGGTGCTCAGGTTTGATATCCTTCTGATTCAGGGTGTGGAATACACTGAGGGAGCAGCTAGGCCAACAGCACTGGGGAAAGCAGGTGAGCAGGGAGCTTACAACCTGAGAGGGCCTTTGTCCTCTGAAGGTCTTTAAGAGAAAAGGTTTAAGCCCCTGTCCCTGTGGAAGTCTCACTGTGGTGGATAAACCAACTGAGGGGAAATAGCCACCCCTGAGAGCCTCAGTTCAATTGCTTTCTTAGCAACCATGCGAGAGGGATGGGAAAGGTAGGGCAAGGTTCTGAATGGAGAAGAGGTGACACTCTGGTCAATTCTACCTCCAAAAAGCAGCCCATCAAAAATGTTCAGAGTCTGGGGTCACACAGATCCCCCAGGTTCCCCTGGCCCATTGTGGTTCTATTGTCTGGGCATGAGTTGAGAAATGTTTGTGTGGGAATGAGAAAGACCAATATTAAGGGGCTAAAGCCCCCAGGGAAGGAAAACGGTACACAGTGAATGGAGAAGTGATATAGCACATGGCGTCTTGGCTAGGGTCTGTGGTGATTGGAAGCAACCCTAACGGGGATAGCAGCCTGGCACCTTTTTCTCAAGAAGATCCTAATTAACTGGCAGCATCCAGCTTTTGCGTTCATGAGAGTGGAAAGGCTCTCCAGCAGCTCAGGAGCCTCCTAACCACCAGAGATGTGAGATAGAAGGAAATAAACCACTGCACATACCTTTTTTTGCTAGACTTGAAGCCTTTTGGGGATTGATCTCTGTCCATGATTTTCCTGTTTCTTGTTCTGTTCCCTACATCGCCCTGTGGAATCTCCATTACGTTCTGGAATTTTTCCTTTAGAATTACACCCTATCTATGTTTGTTTATTCGTATATTTATTTTTCATTTCAAACTTTTCCTTCCTTCTGAGGGCAGCTGGTATTTCTGGTAAGCTATGTTGTCTCCCTCAGCCATTTTCCCTCATCTGTATTATTATCCTTGAATCCATTCCACTGTCTTCCTAAATTTTAATAATTCGACCAGTACATATTCATAGGGACCCTGCTGTGTGTCAATCCTTGATATACATTGGTTATTGAGATAGATTAAGAAAGTCCTTCTTTGGGGTTGCTTACAACATTGTGATTCTGGATGTTGTGACCAAGGTCCTTAGTTTGAAATATGGATGTGAAAACTAAGGTGAAAACTGAGCTCAAATTTTCCCACATGGGACTTGCTCAGCATATAGTGTGTTCTTAGGTCAAGCTTGTGCTCCATAAATATATTTTCTGTTGAAAATATTTCCCCTGAAATGTTGAGATTCCCACTTTCCTTATCTGATGCATAGCTAACCAAGGTTCCTTCCAACATCCCTAAAGGAAGAGCAAGTGCAGCAAGGTTGGCTAGATGGCTCACAAAAGTAACAGAGCTGATATAAATTCATCACTGAAAAGTTACTTGTATGTAACATGAGCTTACTAAATATTTGTTGACTTTATAGTGAATATCAGCTTGCTGTTTAATCTTTCAATTTTTTCCAAAATATTAGTTAACTTTTCATTTTATGTTTATTGATGATTCATTAAAATTCTCTCATCATAATGAGTTTGAACACTGCATTAAGCATTCAAGACAGTTCTAGTCAACTCACCCAATTGAATTACTTGTTTTAAAATACATTCTGTGATAAAAAGTTTTGTGTTAATTTTACCAATAGCATTACTTCTACTTAACTACAAAGAGTAAGCAATTATCCCACATACTAAAAAAAGAATAAACAATCAGGAACTGACTCCAACAAAGATTTCAGAGTTTCTGCCTTTCCTTGTTTCAGAGCTTTTTTTTTTTTTTTGTAGAGACAGAGTCTCACTTTATCGCCCTTGGTAGAGTGCCGTGGCATCACACAGCTCACAGCAACCTTCAACTCCTGGGCTTAGACGACTCTCTTGCCTCAGCCTCCCGAGTAGCTGGGACTACAGGCGCTCACCACAACGCCTGGCTATTTTTTTTTTTTTTTTAATTTCTGTTTTGCCGTTCCTCTGAGGCTGGGTTTGAACCCGCCACCTTCGTTATAGGGGGCCAGCGCCCTACTTGATGAGCCACAGGCACTGCCCTGTTTCAGAGAATTCTTAACAAAAATACGCAACAAAATTGCAATTTGTTCAGCAATTGCACCAGAGCTCTGTAAGAGAGCTCTGGCATCTTGTCTGCATCCACAAGCTGAACGAAAAGGTCAGTGACAGGTTTGCAAATTGCAAACTAATTGGCCAGTCTCTCTGCCATGATGCTTATCTTTTCAATGCTGGTTGCAACTGCTTTTCTATCAGTTTTCTGAATAAGTATGCCAACTCAAAGTGCTGGGGCTCCACAATTTGATTCCCTGAAGTAAGCATATTTTCAATGTTTTCTATTCCAACATCCATGTTATTGTTCTTTATCTGTGCCAAAGCACCATTATTGATTCCTGAATTGGCTGAAGGATGAAGCATATACTTCTGTCATGGAAAGCTATGTCTTAAATGGAGACGTCATGTCTGCTAAAACACTGTATGAACATTTGACTGCAATGGTATAAAATTGAACCTCCTGAAAGCTTTGAATTGTATGTAAAGCAGCTAAAAGAATCAAAGGAAAACTCTTTGTGAAATAAGCAGGCACTATTTTATTTTGTGTATACTGTGATCCTTTGTCTATACGTTATTTTTAAATGTATTCTAGAGGAAAAATAAATAAATACAAAAATTAAAAGAAGAACAACCAAAACTCAGTAGGACTATGGGCAGGACGTGGTAAGGTGATTTTTTTTCTCAATTAATTTCTACTGAGAATTTTTTTTTTTTTTTTTGGAGACAGAGTCTCACTATGTCACCTTTGGTAGAGTGTTATGGAGTCACAGCTCACAGCAACCTCAAACTCTTGGATGTAAGCGATATTCCTGTCTCAGCCTCCTAGGGGACTGGGACCATAGACTCCTGCCACAACATCTGGCTATTTATTGCTGTTGTTGCAGTTGTCATTGTTGTTTTAGCTGGCCCAGGCCAGATCTGACCCCGCCAGCCTCAGTGTATGTGGCCAGTACCCTACTCCTTGACCCACAGGAGCTGCCTGCCTACTGAGAAATTTTTATCTTTCCTGACTGTGACTGACTCTCAACTTATTGCCTACTCCATGGTTCACAAGAGTTTTTTTTGCTTGTTCAAACTTCCTCTTGAGCCCCATTTTGCAGCCACTACAGACAGACCAATTGTGCTTTCAGAGGCTAGGCTTGCCACTATTCAGCATGTCCCAATTAATGTTCTTTCGCTATTAATCCTATTTTGAATTATCTTCATTGAAAAATGTTTAAATATATATCAACATATAATATATATACTATATATTTGCTATATAAAATATACAGTATAACTGGTAAATTATCATATATTCTATTTTATCACCATTATCAGACTCCTCAGCTTATAATTTTCTTCTATAATACAGGGCCACTCCAACCATGAATCTCATTTATATCCACCAATACAAGTAACTTCTCTCCAGAGCCCTCTGTTCTTCTAACATATTCTAAATTTTCACAATCTATTAACAGTTATTTTTACCTCTTTTAAACTATAGCCCTTTTCTTTATGCCTGGATTAGAGTACAGGAAATTAATTTCCTGGGAAAAAGGCAAAATTACAAATAAGTTTTCCCATGCTGATATTGTTAATGCATAATCCATAAATCAATTACAGAAGATTTTATTTGTTTTTCTCCTATTTATTTAATGTTCCTTGCTTTATTCCAAAGAGAATATCAGTTGGTTTAGGAATTTAGATAGCTATTTATGAATTTTGACTGGAATTCTAATCTTCGGGGATATCATTATTTTTCTGAAAAAGTCAAATCTGTGTTCCAAAGAACTGACTAGAGATAGGCCACATGTAACTTGATCCATTACATGGATTATAGAAATGATTTTGCACATATGCACATATCCACTTCTTTATTTTACGTATTAATAATATACCAAACAAATCTCATAGTAAAATGAAAGCAAACCTCATTCAAAATGAACTTTTGTAATTCCCACAGAGACCAATTAGGTTTATTACACCAAGACATTCCTAAAATTTATGTGAAAACATTGAAAGATGGCTTATCAGAAAGAATTACAAGTCATTCCCTCTGGATTTAATTATAGAATATAACTCAAAACACAAGTCAATGTGTGTGGAAGAGAAGTAAATCTCTTTGGATTTGATTGGAAAATAGCCATACTACATTTCCCTTCTTCATATTTCACCTGGAAATATTTCATTAATATAGGAAGAAAGTACACTGTTTCTTGACAAAGTGGATTTTATGTGGTACCTGACTGTCATATTCTTTAGTTTTATATGTCAGAACTGTGTCTGACGACCCAGAATTGAAAGAAAACCACAAACAATGGTTGATTTTTATAATCAGTTGTGTGTCTTTATCAACCACTGACACTTTTATTTTTGACATGCCTTAACTCTCTTTGCCACTCATTTCTAAAATATATTTTCTTAACTCAGTTACTCATAAATGTTAGTACCATTTATAGCCTGAGGATCTTTAATATATTAAGGTATGTTAATATCTAAAAATCTGAAGATCACTGGTGAAGAAGAGTATGGATTTCTTAAAATGAAACATTGATGAACAATTGTACTCAGACACAATTTCTCACTTGTTAATTGCAGAACAGAGTGAACAAAAGTATAAATATAAAAATTGGGGCAAAAATAATTTCATCCATAAGATCCTAAGATTTCATTTTCTTTATTACTTTGTTCTTTGTTCTCTAACTCTTAAAAGACAAATTGAACCAGAATTTACATGTAAAGGATCTCTTTTCTGTGTCTCATCATGAGCGCCGGGCTGTCTGGGACATACTCCTCTCACGACAGACCACCAGACCACAGATCCAGGCCAAGTCTTCTCTTGACGCACCATGAGCTTCCATGTGGCCTAAGTCAATGTTAATACAGGAAAGAATTTTATTTTATTCCCAGTGAGGGGGAAAGGACAGTGAAAATTTTCCGGAAAATAATTGAAATAATCATTTGTGTACTTTTATATTGTATTCTCTTCCTTGACCTTTGTCTTTATGTTGTAAATTATAGTTTTGCTTTAGGACTTCTATTTCATTAGATTTATTTTTCAATCAAACTGATCACTGTTCTGTGATTTCAATTATAAACAGTATATTCTTGTTATACATATGTGATAACTAGTCAATGTTAGGAATCTAAAATCAATATCCTTTAATAAGTTTTTTTAAAAAAATTTTTGCTCCTCTATTTTTCTTTTCAGACATGAATGAATCTGTTGCATTCATTTTAGGAATCACTTTTATGTGAGACAACTTTCAATTTCAAGAAAATTTGCTTTGAACAGAGAGAGAGCTTTGACAAATTTATGCATGAGCTTACCAAGATTTATTCTAGAATTCTACTACTCTAACTTAATCTTGGATTGTGGCTTTGAGAACCTACACTTACAACATATCATCTATCTATCTATCATCTGTCATCTATCTATTCCCATTCTCCTTCCACTAATTTTCAGCGAGTAATAACTGAGTATAATTGTTAAAGACACAGTTTAGTCATACAGCTCATATCTATATGATATCCACTATATAATTTTATTTTTCTCTATTTTAAATGTTAAATAATACTCAAAATCTAAAGGATGCCCTGCATAAATTCAGTACAAAGCTTCTACCAAGATGAAGCTTATAATTAAGTAAATCAAAATTTGCAGTTTTTTGTTTACATAATTATTATTTTGCTTTTTAAAAATAAGGAAATATATTTTGAAGATGGGGTTTCCAAAGCAAGTGGCCTTTTGATCCTGGAAAATTTGATTTATATTGTGTCACTCTTCTTTCCTTGCACTTGGAATATCACATATAAAGATAGAACATTTTGTTATACAGCAAGTATTTTGCAGATTGTTAAAAAGTGCTATGCTTTTAAATCTTCTGCCTTTAATTAGAAAAATGTCTAGAAAAACTGTCTTTCTTATTTATACCTGTCCTTAATTGATTAAGTAGTTATCAAATATTTGAATGGCTACCACTAAGGAGAAACATACGAAAGCCATAGCAATATTTATTTGAGCCACATTCTTTAGGAGAAAGTAAGAAGCAAATGTGATATTCAGAATTTGGCACATTTTTTGTCTACTATTAGAGTAGATACTTTCTAAATCTATTTGAGAGAGATTTTTGCTCTACAGCTTGGAGCTTATAATGCCTCTCACACCATGGTTCTAATATCTTATTTAGTGCAACAAACCCCCCCCCACACACACACACAAAAAGCAGAAAGGAGATGGGCAATCTTTTCCACTTCCAAACGTGAGTTAAACTATGGTGTTAGGATGAAGTCACAAAGAAAGGTGTTAATGTTACTGACATTTCTTCTTCAGTAGATCTTTGGTCTTAGGATTTGAAGAATGAATCCATGGACCACAGATCAGTGGTAAGACAGGATTTATTTTATAGAAAAGAATACACACACACACATACACACACACACAAAAGGCACCAGAGCTTCTGGCAGATGGGAAAACCCAAGTCTGAAAAAATTTTCCCCTGGGTCTTTTGTCTAGGGGCATACAGATAGCCCAACAAATGAATGGATACAATCCCTTCTATTCCCAGGCCAAGGAAACGTAGATGAAATTGACCAGGCACGGGAAACAGGGATCTTCTGTTCCTTTGTAAGTGCAATGAGAGGAAGATAGAGGCCAGGTTCAAGACATTAGGCACTCCCTGAGTTGGCGACCTGGAGGTGCCCCCAGCCATTGTCCAGCCACTCTGGCCACAGGAGCCTCCTGCAGCCACCCCCCGCCTACCCTCCAACCTGCTGGCTCGTCTGCCTGCTGCTGCTGCACCAACCCCCAGGGCAGAGAGGGCAGGTCCTCCCCTCAGTTCTGCCCTTGGGTGGGGCGCCACCCACCCTGTATCATTAGGATGAAAACACTGAAAGGAGACAGTGTTGATAATTATTGGAAAAAGAATGATCATGTGTCCCACTGCAAAATAGATTTGATAACATAATATGAGGGTTCGGAAAAACATTATTTTTCATAACTATAAAATCTGTTTTGGTCACAGCTTGCTCCTGTACTGTTTTACCCTCTGTCTCATCTTTGTTCACTCACACACAAACATAGATAGTATTTGTCTCTTTTACTCTGTGAAAGCTAAATGAAGCTCACATAAGAGAGTCATTTATATGTTCCATTTACTATTTCTAATTCCCGAAACTCCCAATTTATGTAAATCCCCACTCCCATTGATCTTTCCCAATTCTGCTTAGGAATCACGTCTTTTCATGCCACTTCCCACTTTTCTAATAAAATAGAATACTAAAAGCATTAGTTTAAATTCTGTGTTATTTCTGTGACACATACATACTTTCATTGCTGTAAAAACTATGTTACATTTTATTTGTATATATGTATATATCTCCAGCTCAGGAGGCTCTGCTTTTGTTTCCCTAGCCCTAAAAATGTGCTTGACAAATGCTAGTTACAAATGCATACCTGTTTAATGGAAATGATCTGATCCATTAAATGGGGAAGAATGAAAAATTTTATTGTCAATTTTGAGTTTACCATTTTTTTTTCTTTCATCACATTCAGATTTTCCCCCTCTACTCTAGGTATTAATCTGGAACTATTATAATGGGAGAGTAGGAAGCAATGCTATTGTAAAGAAAACACAATTAAAATAAATTAGATACACATATATGTCTTGGCTACCTAAAAGGATATAGACATTTCCTGTGTGTCATCAGAATTCTAATTCTCAAAAGTCTAAGCCAGAAAAGTAGAAGAATGGGACAGCTTATTGTAGGTGCCCTACAGGTAAGATTAATTGAAAAATTGCCCTTTGAATGACATACAAGAGAAAAGCCTAGGTGTTAGGGTGAACATGGAAGTGAAAGAACATGTCTCCAAGAAGAAAATACTAGAAACGGTGAAGACTTAAGCAGACAGAGGAATGCAGTAGTACACTAATGTAGCATGAGGGTTCGGAAAACCATTATCTTGCTAATAAAAACATTATCTAGCTAATATTGACATTATTTTAGAAAAAATCTTTTTGAAATAGCTGGTTTGGGGGGGCTTAAGGGAGAATATGGACTTTTCCTAAGAAAGGTAAAACCTCATTTCTCATTTTTTTCTTATAATAATGAAGATCATTTGTAGGTTTCAGCATTAAATCTTCGTTATCTATACTCTATTATGCAAGAAACATCCAAGTCTTCATTGTGATACTTCCCTAAATTACTACATTGTTCATCTGCATGTCTTTTTAGTAATAGTTGATGCTATCAACTCTTTCACTTTAGTATGGGTATATAGTTTTGAGGTGGTAGACATTTGTTCCTTTCTTATTTATAGTACTTGTTAAAAAATTTTGACTTTCCTTTTAACTATATGAAAAAATAAAAATTTGAAAAATAATACTGATTGATTTGTTTTTAGGTCTTGTTGATGTTAAGAGACACTTAGTCAGAACTCAGGATTTTTTATTCTTTGGCCAGGTATGTAGTAGCACTTTGAAAGATTCATAAGAGAAAAGGGAACAGATTTCTCAAGTGAAATCATGCTTTGTTATAATTAAGACATTTCTCTCATCTTATTTATAGTCTTTAAGGTAATAGACTGGCATATTTGGGCCGATACATGAATTCTTTGCAAACATTACCAGAGGCCTAAGTTCTACATGAAAAGCACAAGGAGGAATTCTTCTGCAAGTTTATCCTGAATACTTTACCACATGACGGATATGGAAAAATGAACCCAATATGGAAGATAAATATCTCTATCATAGATGATTTAAATTATGGCCATGCATCTCTCGATGCTAGGGATATCCTCTGAAAATGCGTTGTGATTTCATCATGGTGTAAATATTATGGAATATACCGACACAAACCTAGATGTATAGACTATTACGCACCTAGGCTACATGGTATAGTCTATTGCTCCTCCACTATAAAAACCTGGAGAAACATTTATAACAAAATAGTTTTTGTGTGTCTAAACATATCTAAACATAAAAAGGTATGATAAAAATATGGTATAAATGATAAAAAAAAAAATGGTACCCCTGTCTAGAGAACTTAAAATTAATAGAGCTTGCTGGACTGGAAATTTCTGTGGGCCAATCAGTGAGTAGTAAGTGAACATGAAGGTCCATGAGTGGACATTATTGTATACCACTGTCAACTTTACAAAAACTACGTTTAGGCTATACTAAATTTATTAAAACTTGTTACTCTTCTTTCAAAAATAAACTTGGCTTTTTTGACTCTTTTCTAGTAACACGTTAAAACACAGTAACATTATAAAGCTGTGCAAAATGTTTTCTTTATACCCTTATTCCATTTGCTTTTATTTTATTTTTAATTTTTTAATATTTTTTACACCTTAAACTTTTTTGCTAAAAGCTAAGACATGAGCACACACATTAACTTAATGCCTCTAGAATGTCAGACCCATCGTTATCACTGTTTTCCAACTCCACATCTTGTCCTGCTAGAAGGTCTTCGGGGGCAATAACACACACATTGAAGCTCTCTTCTCCTACAATCACGATGTCTTCGTCTAGATACCTAGAGAAGGAGTTGCCTGAGACTGTTTTACAATTAATTTATTTTTACAAGTGAAAGGAGCGCACTCTAAATAATGATAAAGAGCAGTGGTTAGTAAACTCATAAATCAACAGCATAGTCATTTACTATCATTATCAATTATTATGCCTAATTTTAAATGCTGTACTTTATAAGACTAGCAACACAGTAAATTTTTTAAAAACTGGTGTCACCAGAAATATGTGAAGCATGTGTTGTCCTATGTTATAGTGGGTCACTAAGTGATAGAAAGTTTTCAATTTCATTACATTCTATGTGATCACTGTTGTATATGAGGTTTCTCCGTGAGCCAGAAAGTCATTACATGGTACATGATTATGTTCACTCTTTACCTCCTTTTCCCTAAATCCCTCTGTCTTTTGCTTCAGTTTTTAGGGTAGCAGGAGTAAGGTTGGAGAACAGTTTTCCAAGTTTATTTCACTAATACATGTGAATAAGACCTGTATTTTAAAATATAATCCAGGGAGGCTTACCTCCAAAAGCTATTTCCAAAGAAAAAGAAATAAACACATAAAATAAAGTGGCCAATCCTACAGAAGCAGGTACTTTGAAAGCCATCTTCTTCACACATAAAGCTCTACATAAAAATGGCATGGTTGTAGAATGAAAATACCTGGATTAGACTTAATCACTTCATTTTTGTTTAGGAGATGAGTAAACTTAAGAGGAATAGTGAATGCTTTAAAAGCCAACTACCATGAAGCAACACATTATTGGGGTTTAATAATGTGGGGATTTTTGTTTGATTTTTGCGTATAGTTCTACAATCCTCCAGGGCCATCTCCAGGCTTTCAAGAGTTCTTGACTGAATAATCTTCATTAAGCTGGCACTGGGAAGAGAAAGATCCAGCCAGAGCTTTTAGCACATGTAGTCATGTCACATTCCTGGGACCCACTTCCATTGGGCACAAGTAATTTCAAGCTACCACTTAGATGCAGGGGAGCTGGGAAATATAAGGAAATAAAATTAATTGCATGAACGTATTTCATATCTGTCCAAACAAAATATGTTTGTTAAGTTTCTATGCAAATCATCATACAATTCAATGAAATAAGCCTACATTTAATAGATTAGTCCATAGTATCTCTAGAGACTGAACTTGCTGATTTTAATGAAATGGTTATTACTTCTAGAAGGTTACAGCATGGTGATGGGAGAGAGATTTTAAAACAAACAATAAACTATGGTTTAAAAAAATAAGATTTAAGATCTCATGTAAAATGTGCAGCTAGATGGCCAAATACAAACCCCTACTAATCATCCCCTGACAGATACACAAAATTGAACCACTATCTTTGTAAGAAAGAACCTTTATGAGAAGCACAAAATCAGGTGATCACAGTATCTAGTTTTCACATAATAACAAGGAAAGAGACTGCATGGCCTGTACCAACCCATCTGCAACTCCAGGCAGCAGCAGTGTGGAGAGATAATCCCCCTGGCCCAACTCACAGCTGTTGGGGCTACAGTAGGTCTTTCAAACTCCTTTCTATCCTCCTGCCTCAGCCTTCAGCAGTTGGGACTACAGGTGCTCACCATCATACCAGGATGAAGTGCACCACAATGCCCAGCTAATTTTTCTATTTTTAGTAGAGATGAGGTCTCGCTCTGGCTCAGGCTGGTCTCCAATTCCTGAGCTCAAGCAATCCTCTTGCCTTGGCTGCCTAAAGTGCTAGAAATACAGAATTGAGCCACCACACCCAGGCCTGAAGTTTTTTTTATGTTTGCTTTCCTATTATGTCGTGCTTTATTATTTCCGAGCTTAATTCTAAATATTGCATGATAAATTCTTAGAAACACTTTTAAAAAGTCATATATAATCAAACATATTTGCTTACATTCATAAAATAATTTTTTTAATGTTATCACTATTGCTCTAATCAAGACACTTTGCTTTGTCACAGGCTGCAGGATACACTCTATATGTAAGAAGATGAAGTGCTGAATATTCATAAAACAAGCTAATGGTGTCTATTTGGTATTCCAATGCTGGTAGAATCAACTGGAACTTCAAGAAACCTGGTCAATCGATTATTGCAACCAATTGGCTGAAATGATGAGGATACTTGCAATTAAGCAGCCAAGATTGGCCAATAGAGACTGGCAAATCCTCTTGCAAGACAACACTATACCATACATTGCAAAAAATGCTGCCTTATCTATAGAATCTGGACTTGGAAACTCTCTGTCATTTATTATATTTAACAGACCTCACACCAATGACTACCAATTCTTCCAGACATTGGACCACATTGTGCAAGGAAAAATATTCAATTCTCAACAAACTGTAGAAAAATTCTTTACAATTTCATTGCCACTTGGTCTCCAGATTGCTTTGCTGCTGGCATAAAAAAACTACCATTAAGATGGGAAAACTGTGTTGATAGTTTATGAACATACTTTGGTTAATTATCTATCCTACTTCTTATTTGAGATAAATTAAACTTTCAACTTGAAATCAAACATTTCCTATTTAGTGACTTAATTAGAATGGTAAGAAATCTCGTTAAGGTAAAAATAAAACCTAAACATAATGGTAACATAAAGAAAATATACCAAATTATATGTTGCATTCAGGAAAACTTCAGAAAGATTATTCTTGAGCTGATATTTGACATATACATGGAAACTTTTCAGATGGAAGAAGCACAAAAACAGTGAAAGGAAAAGTTGAGAGGAATTTAACAAAGGAAAAGGAGGTTGAAAATATAAGTAATCATAAGGATTTTAAAACAATTAGTATAGCTATTAAATACAGCCCAAGGCAGAGAAAAGAAAGGTAAAAATCAGTAGGGGACATAAAACATGAAGTTCTCTATATGGCCATTAGTAATTTATTTTCAAGATAATAAGCCATTATCAAATTTCAAGACCGAGATTGATTAGATCCTGATTTAAAAATATTACTCTACTTGCAGAATGAAGAATGCAAAAAATGGTGAAAAGAAAGAAGACAAGTATTGAAATAACCCAGGAAAGAAATGATATAGCCTAGACCTGAGTGGATGATATAAATTTGAAAGAGGTTTTTAAGTAGTTGTCAGCCATGTTTGACTTAGTATTTATAGGAATTGATAAAATTTAGAGTTTTAGGACTCTAAAACTAATACTCTGTATTCAGGTAATGGCATTTGAAGTGGTAGAGATAGATTCATGTAGTGGTCTTGTGTTGAAAATACTTTCTTTATATCTTCATTTCTTACTATCTTCCTTTCTGTTTATTTCCTTTTCTAGTAGTGCATTTTGATTCCTTACTTTTCAATTCTAGTATATCTATCATATATATTTTTTGCTTTGTTCTTACCATGAGTCTTACAAAAACTTCTGGTAACAAGTTGTTTTTAACTGATAAAACAGAATGAACTGTGATGCATTTTTTATTTTGTTATTGCATTTTTCACACGGAAAAGAAAGGAAGGATTAACATCTCTGCATTTCAACTTCATCTCCCACATTTGGAATTTTTGATTAACATTTTATATCTTTTTATAATGTCTATCTCTTGCATGTTAATGTATTTGTTATGTTTAATATTTGTTTTGAATCTTCATATTACAGATGTGAATGGCTTACATACCATAATTATAGAACTACAGGAAGATTTAAAGTAAATACAATATTGTTTATGTACTTACTTTTATCAGCACATTTGAAACCTTCAGATGTTTTCCTTGTTACATGTTAGCATTCTGTTCTTTCAATTCAGGGAATTCCCTTTTCGAATTTTTTATAAGCCAGATGTTGTAGTGATAAATTCCCTCAGTTTTAGTCGTCTGAGAAAGTTTTTCTCTTTTATTCATTTCTGAAAGATGGTTTTGCTTGTTATAGTATTCTTGGTTGACAGGGGTTTTTTTTCCCCCTTTAGCATTCTGAATATTTCATCCCACTTCCTCTTGGACTGAGGTTTCTACTGAGAAATCTTCAACCAGGTATACTGGAACTCTCTTATATTTTATTTCCTATCATTGCTTTTAGGAACCTCTCTCATTTTTATACCTTTGAGAGCTTGATACATGTTTTATAATTGTATTTGAGTTGAATCTGATTGATGACCTTTAAACATCTTATACTTGCATATTTTTGTCCAGGTTTGGAGCTTTTTTTATTATATATTTAATAAGCTTTCTATCCCTTTGTCTTTTTTAACTCCTTCTCGAACTCCAATAACCCAAATATTTACATTTTTGATGTTGTCCCAGTGTTCCCATAACTTTTTAAAATTAGTTTTCTTCTTTTTTTTCTTTTTCATTTTCTGACTGTGTGTTTTCAAATATCCTGCCTTTAAGTTCAGTGGGTCTTTTTTCTTTTTGAACAATTATGCTGTTGATAGTCTCTGGTGCATTTTTTATATTGTTCATTGGATTTTGTAGCTCCAAAATATTGTTTTTATTATTTCAATCTCTCCATAAATTTTCTCTGATCAGTTTTTGAATTGTTTCTCTGTACTTTCCTAAAGTTCTTTGAACTTCCTTAAAGCAGTTGTTCTGAATTCTTTGTCTGTGAGAGTACATATTTCCATAACTATAGGGTTGGTCTTTGGCTTCTCATTTTGTCTGTTTGGTGGGATCATATTTCTCTGAATATTCTTGGTGTTTATGCATGTGTAACATTGTCTGTACCTTAAGGGACTGAGTATTTTTGTCAGCCTTTGCATTCTGGATTTATTTATGTCAAATCTTCTTCAGTGGGGCTTTCAGAAGTTCTAAGAATACTGTAATGTTTGGAAAGTCACTACAAATTTCAACACGTTTAAGGTAAAGGAGTCGTCAAAGTTATTTAAATATAATTATGCATAGTGAGGAATGTGATGAGAACATTATTTATTCTTCTTGACTTACCAGTTTTATTGATAAGCCAATAATCCATCAACCTCTTCATATGCTAACAGAAAAATATATTTATGCATTTATTTATGTTGACTAGAGTAAAACATGCTGCTGACACGCAGTCATTGCTTAATAAGTTAAGATGATTCTAATGGTGTAGAGACTATTTCATCATGCAATTGAATTTGATATTATTTTTTCTGTCATAAACTGATATCTAATATGCATAGAGTTAGTTGTGTGAAATTAATTATATCCTTAATCTGAACTTTATAATGTAAACTAGAAGCATTTCTTTTTATTTTCTCTTTACCTGAAGATTTCTGTTGCTTTTTTTCTTTAATTTAATTATGACCTTTCAAATGGTAGACATCAATTGTACCATATCGACTAAATAGAGATATACAATTCAATTAAAAAAATTCTATATGTGCAGTTAGTTATAAATATTTATAGGAATTTATTCACTGAATTTCCTATATTTAAGCTATAAGAATGTCTAATAAAATTATATTAAATAATATTACTTCATTTTGAATTCTAATACAAATTAGATTTCATAGATTTTTTTGAATCTTACTTTAATATAAAAATTTAAATATTAGAAAACGTGAAATAAAGGCAATTTACAAAAAAGTTACACCTAAAACCAGAAATGAGTATATATATTTTTCCCAAAATTCTGTTGTATAGATATGGAAAGAACATATTCAGCATTGGCTTACCTAGGAGGGCTTACTAGATTGAGCATATGGGGCATCATGCAGAAATTATAAACATAAATCAATTCAGTCCATATCTTTGGCAACATGGGCCTTTATCGTTGAAATTACAGTTGTCCTAGAATGTTTTTTCATGCCCATTTTAAAATGTTCTTTCTTAATTTTTCAACACTTGCTATAATTATGTGATATTTTTGGAGAACTTAATGTATTCAGCCCATATTTAGTTGAAGCAATTTAAAATGTATCAGAGATTTACTTACTAGAACAGAATGAGAGATGAAAAACTACCTAGGTTTTAGTTACTATCCTAGTAGAGTTGCTTTACAGGCTAAAACATTATCCAAGAGATTTGGTTGACACAGGTATGTTCTTGGCAGTTACCAATGGTAAGTGATACAGCAAGATAGATTTGAAAGGGGTGGGTCACGTAAGTAACAATGATGCATGGGAGCTAAGTGAGAGGAAGTCATTCACAAAAGTCTTCATAAAAGCAGGGCTTTTAGGAGTGGATGGGATGTAGAGAAGTTGTGATTCAGCTTTCACAAAGGAGTAGGATGGTGGAGGTAGCCAGAAAGATTCCATGGTCCTAGGGAGAGACATGAGTCAGATAGACCAATTCCCAAGTGAGATTAGGCAGTGTGACTTGTAATACTGCACACAAGAGTTAAGACTGATAGAAATATAAATTACTGAAACTTGAATGATCGATTCTCAGAAAATGCTAAAACACATTGCTCATTCTTGTTGGATTAGATACTAGCTCTGAAGTTGGAGAAAGACAATTACGGTTGCCACCAAGATAAAGTTGAACTGGACTTACTGGGCTTAGGTTTCCTGTTATTCTTCTTGTCCGTGGCAAATTGGCTCAGAACCACCACGGACCTTGAACTGCAGATAGTCACCATTTGTAATCTTAAAGAAACTGTAAAATAAAAGACAGTACAAAAAACATGCAGGCTGATCTCTTTACCAACATAGACGAGACAGAGTATTTTATATTTAGTATGAAATGTATGAGTCTTCTGGTTGACGACTGAATGAAATAGATACGGTGACTAGATTTGTGATTGACATGATTGCTAATCTTCCGCCAAGTAAGTTGCATTACATTAAAATAGAAAAACATGCAAGCTCATATTTGATGAAAATTATCTTTCAGAAGTAACCACAGTTTGTGAATATTAACATTCAATAAAGAAAAATATAAATCATATAAATGTTATCAATACAGGAAAGTGAGCATCAATATTGGATATGTTAGTCTACTAGCTAATGTAATGAAAATGAACTTTCTGGTGAAAATTTATGACAAACAAAATAGTCAGCTGTCAATAAGTCATTGGTCTTTTCAATTCAACTCAGTGAGACTAAAAGTGATTTTTTAAGCCAAATATGTAAGTTTATTCAACAAATTTTAAGCAAATTCAAGGTACTTCCTTTAATTTTACTCTTTGAATTTATGTTGGTTAGTATTTGTCAATTTTCATATATCATCTAGTAAATTTGTTGCTTAACTATTTTGAAAAAAACCATTCACATTCCATAGGGATTAAATTTGTAATTTTTTTTTTGAGTTTTGAAATACAATACATGTATTAAAAGGTGCATGGGATAAAAAAAGGCCACTTTTATTTCTTAACAATATTTTAATAGCAATATAATTATGACATAGGCCAAGAAATAGGATTGCTGGCCCCTCAGAAGTCCCTGGACCCTCAGAAGGATGTCTTCTTATTACAACTTCCATACAACTTAGTATGTCTTCCTTATTACAACTTCCTCTCTATCCTAGAGAGGCTATCACTCATCTGAATTTTGTTCTGAAGGTTTAGTACATTAAAACAGAAAAACATGCAACGTCATATATATTCGCTTTGCTCTTGTTTATTTATTGTGTTTTATTTTCTAAAAAAAAACCCTATTATGAGTCTTGCCCATTTTTAAGTTTTCATTTAAAAGACTTTTGAAGTATACATACCTTTGTGTCTGTCTCTTACACAAATGTTGAAATAAAAATTTCACTACAGATACTCAGTAACAGATTTTGGAAGGTTCAAAAGAGTATCATTGAATTTGAAGAAAAAGCTTTTGAAATTACTCAGTTTAGTGTGGTGATTGTAGGAAAAAAGTAAAGAAAAATGAATAGGGTCTATGAACCTAATAGACCATCAACAATACCAAAAAATACATTATGTAAGCCCCAGCAGAAAAAGCATAAAGATATACTTGCTAACAACATTCTAAATTTGAGGAGAGCATGAATCTATACATCCAAGGATCACAATTAAGTCCAAGAAAGCTAAACTCAAAGAGATCTATATTAAGAAATAATATAATCAAATTGTTTAAAGTGAAATGCAAAGAAAGCCTAGCACCAGACATCTTTCCCTGATGAATTCTATCAAATATTTAAAGAATTAATATCAATCCCACTCATAGTCTTCCAAAAAATAGAAGAGCATACTTTCTGATACATTCTTTGGGGCCAACAGTTGTACCAAAGCCAGATAAAGTTTGCATGAGAAAAGAAAACTACAGATTAATATACCTTGTGAATATAAATGCAAAAAAAATATTCCACAGAACAATAGCAAACCTAATCAAACAGCACTCTGTAAAACTTATACACCCTGACTGAACCCAGGTCTGCAAACTTGGTTTATTATAAGAAAGTAATGTTATATACCACATTAATGGAATGAGCAAAGTGCCCATGCACACAGATCATCTTATAGATGCAGAAAAGCATCTGACAAAATTTAACCCTCTATTATGCTAAAAAACAAACAAACAAAAAAACCACCTCACAAACTAGTAATTGAAGCAAACTTAACATTTTCAAAGGGCTTTTACCCCAAAATCCTACCATACTTATTAGTGAAAGTCTGAAAGCCTTCTCCTACGATCAGAAAAAGGAGAAGAAGCCCACTTTCCCACTGCTATTTAAATTGTTATTAGAAGTCCTAGTCAACACGATGCAATTAGGCAATTGTATCAACACTAACACAGTCACGATATAGAATATTTCCATTACCCCTCACTTCCGTGTGCCCTTTTGTCAACAATCTATTATCATCACAGCTATCCCCTGACAACCACTGATTTACTTTCTGACCTTTAATTTTGCATTTCACAGAATGTCATATAAATTGAGTCATACAAGATGTAGCCTTTGAGTTTGATTTAATATTTGTATAATACATTCAAGCTTCCTCCACATTGTTACTTACATAGTGTTTTATTCCTTTTTATTGTAAAGTAGTATTTAATTATATAAATATGCCACAACTTATTTGCCCATTAAGCAATTGAAGGATAAATGCTCTAGGATTATGAATAGAGTGACTTTAAATGTTTGTCTAAAGAACTAGTAGTCCTCCCATATCCAAGGGGGAACTTATTCCTAGATTCCAATACCAAGTCATATATATGTATGTTGTGTACATACCTAAGATAAAGTTTTATTTATAAATTAGGCACAGTTAAAGATTAATAGTGCTAACTAATAATAAAACAGAACAATTACAACAACTTACTATAATAAAAATTATGTATATGTGGTCTCTTTTTTCAAAACATCTTATTGTACTATACTCACTCTATTTTAAATTTTTATTTTATTTTATTTTATTAAATCATAGCTGTGTACATTAATACAATCATGGGGTACAATGTGCTGGTTTTATATACAATTTGAAATATTTTCATCAAACTGGTTAACATAGCCTTCGTGGCATTTTCTTAGTTATTGTGTTAAGACATTTATATTCTACAGTTAGTAAGTTTCACCTGTACCCTACTAAGATGCACCGTAGGTGTGAGCCCACCAATTACCCTCCCCCCACCTATCCTCCCCCCTCTACTCCCCTCCC